>JAKCPI010001224.1:0-100467 GCA_023213315.1 Euborellia annulipes
GATCAATTCCAATAAACTTTTTGACTCTCTTTTGGTAGTTGAAGCTTTCAGGAGTTATTATTAAGTAAAAAGTTCATTATTTCTGATATTTTTAAGAGATAGGTATATTTCGACTGTTTATTCTGTGGCTCTTCTTTATGGGTAAGGTGAGTGCTAAAGTTAAATCCCACCCATATGATTATTTCATTTATTTTAAATATGAACAATTTTTAAAAAGGAAATTTTCCAATAATCATTTTCCATTATCCTTTATAAAAACAATGAAATAATCTCATGGTTTAAACTCAACTTTCGCACTCACTGGTTATTTGAAGGCCACAGAACGAGCGGATCCTATACAGAGCGTAGTTCACTGGAAATAATGAAGTTTTAATTATTCAACTCTCAGTTAGCTCCAGGATAATGAATAATAAAATTTTTATTTTTTTTTTGCTTGATGAACGATTGACTATATGAACCCTTGCGGATCTCAGGCTCTCAGAATATCGGAACGCTAGCTATCTCTGCTCCAAGCCAATCGATCATTCCATGGGGTTGATGCAAAAGGACTGGCATGGATCATGTACTGTAGTCAATGGAATTGCCAAAAAAATACTCGCAGTAAATTATAAATAATTAAATCACTTTGGTTGAAGCCAAAACGTCTTGAAAAATTAGTGAATAAATCGGCACCTGGAACTCCGTTGCTGTTGGAAATCATAATTTTATAAAACAATCAGTCTCATCGTCAAATAGCCCTTAAAACATTTTCTAATATTAATATAATATTCTTTTTTGTTTCTTCCATTTCCTTTATCCATTAATCAATTGGGAATCGGTTCCCTTGAGTTAGCGACGATCCTTTTAGTTCCCAGCCAGGAAAAGCAATATTTTATTAAAGATCTTCTTTATATGCGCTATCTAAATCTAAATGAAAATATTAATAATTTTTTATTTAATTCATTTAATATTTAATCATCTTCTCCAAGTTCTATTTCAAGAGTTGTGTTGGTTTTTGAATCTAACGGTGAAGTTGTTAGACCCGATATAAATGAAGTAATAACTGAAAAAAGAAAACTCATTTTGAAATACCTAAATCACACTGGGTTGTTGTTTTTTTAATCAAATTTACCTCGAATCACTAATTGAATAATTTGGCTTATGAATTCAGTACATGATGAAATGTCTTGATTGGATTTCGAATCGTTTTCTTTCGGAATGGTTAGTCCTTTACTAATATAGAAAGTCTTGAATAAAAAAAAAGAAGTGTTTTGACTTTGTAATTCATAATACGTAAGATATTTTTAAAAAATCTTACCAAAAAGAGAGAAATGACAACAATAAACAACGGGAATTTCATTATGATATTATATTCTTCACTAATATATTAGTACTGATTTTCCAAGTTTTGTTAGCTTTTTATATATTCAACATAGAAATTAATCATTCACTTTTTTTGACATTTCCTTTATATATTATGATTATTAAATATAAATCAAAATTAAATTAATTTTTATGGAACATTAGTTTTAACATCCCGCTTCAAGGTTATAATTATTTTAGTGCTGTAAAGGGAAAATATTAGCAAAAAGTTCATTTCCCTTTTGAGATTAAAAGAATTGGACATCTAAGAATTGTATTTAGACAAAATAATGATATGGATCAAAAACTAAACTATTTGTTTCATTCTTTCTTTTCATAAAAATCAGTTTCTCAAACATATTTGAACATATACATCTACTATTAGAAATTAGGTGTTTTGACCAAGAATGTAAATAGCACCTTTTTATAATTTTATTCATTGTTTTAATTATTTGGATAACTGCATAATCATATTTTGTTTAAATATTTATCAATTAGACCCGACATGCAAAGGTCTGAGAGGAAATGATTTGTCTTGCCAATGCCTTATGTAGCCTTTATAAAAATTATCCAATAAAATTAAAGTTAAATCTTCTTCTTATCCCTTTAAGGGAATAAATTAGTTAAGATTTCGTGGACTTTTTTAAAATTTATTCAAATATAGAAGGCTATTATTTTCGGCAGGGTTTTTTATATTCACAGCCAATGTAACATTTGCCAACAAAGATCATCATTTCTCAGAGTGCTTGCCTTTTTCTAAAGGAATCTGAATATATGTTTTCGATTTGTGGAGTTAAATCTCTGGGTAAAAAGTGTCTTGGAAATATAAGGTCAAATAAAACTCGCTGAAAAAATACAATTGTTTTTTTTTTTTTCACTCAACCCTGCCGAAAATAAAAGCCTTCTATATTTGAGTTTGTCATCTCCTCGTCACTCTACATCAATTTCTTTTAATTTATATTCAATACAAAAAATTAAACAAATATTATTTGAATTTAAAAAAATTATTAATTAAAACAAAAATAATTCTTTGGTCCATACATAAATTATTTTATTTATTTATAAAAAGTAATTTACATAAAAAAAAAATATTTTCTTTATTATTAGATTAGGTCTAATGAGTGAACAATTTTATATTTATGCAAGAGGGAATGTTGATAGGGATAAAATATCTTTACCAGGAAATACAATACAAAATTTTAAAGGTATAGAAAAAATAATTATTTTATTTAGCCTAATGTTTTTCGATCAGAAATAAAATTTATCTATTTTCAACGGTGACTGCACACTATGCACGCTTGGACTGAACCAGATTTTCAATTTCTTGATTAAAAGAGAACACCAGCTTGATGAATAATTCGTCTACGACCCCAACTCCGCCATTCAAATTAATAACAAAAGTGCCTGGTCATGCCATGCAAACGTAGTGTGTGTGCCTTCCGTTACCAACAAAATTTATTTATTAGTCACAGAAACTAAGGAATTTTTTTATTTCTAGGTAGGGGAGAGGGCGGGACATTGGGACACGAGGCACATTGGGACATTCGAATTTTAGCGCTACTAAATGTAAAGTTAGATTGTACACTTTGACCATTCGGGTGCATTAAGTGCCCATTTTATTATAGAAAAATTTTAACAGCGTCAAGCTACGCCATAGCTAGTTACACGTTGCTACATCATATTTGTCCTGCGTTGTAAAAAAATCGGAAATCGTTTGAGGTCGATTATTTTTCATATCAACGTTTGAATAAAGACAGTTGAAATATTAGAGATAAGTAGACTTGTTTATTCTTACTATTTCGGTACATGCAGATGTAATTGTTTATTTTAGCTATTTGTATAGCCTCATTTTGTTTATAAACATGATTGAGGTAGATTGGGACATCTAGCGAGAGGCACATGTGGACACTAATAAATAAGAAATTATATATAATATTTAAGATATTATATTGTGGACAGGGCCGCAGACAGACTTGACGGGCCCCGGGGCTACTTACCAAAATATACCAAACTAATGTGGTACTTTATTTGAAACCTCTCGCGTATTAATCTAATTTCAAAAGACTTTCCGATGAGCTAGAGGTGGGAAATTTGATATTTAAGGGTCATTTTTGATGACGCTAATCATCAGTTGGGTTTTACCAAAATATACCAAACTAATGTGGTACTTTATTTGATGCCTCACGCTTTCTTAATACTATTAATAATAAAAAAGACTAAAAAGATTAAAATAAAAATATAATAAAAAAAAAACTTTTAAAAAAAATGCTTTTATTTAAATCGAACTAAAAAGAGATAAATAATTTAATTGTTCTTGTTAAAATTGTTGAATATTTATAACTTAAAATAAAAGCGTGGGGCGCTCATTAATAGCTTAAGGAATTGTCTATAGCCTCGGAATAACTTCGAAGCGCCCCACGCTTTTATTTTAAGTTATAAATATTCAACAATTTTAACAAGAACAATTGAATTAAATTATTTATCTCTTTTTAGTTCGATTTAAATAAAAGCATTTTTTTAAAAACGTTTTTTTTTTATTACCGTATATTTTTATTAGCTATCCTGAGACGTGAAAAATATTGATTTGAGATTAAAAGGCCCGGGCCCCCTGAGGAAAAAAAAATTCAAGAAAATGATTTTTTTTAATTGAAATTTTAACCATGAAAATTATTTTTTATTAGAATTTTAAGGTGGGAACGCAATGGGCCCGGGCCCGGGGATATAGCCCCCCCCCCCTTGCCTCCCCTGTCTGCGGTCCTGATTGTGGAATATATCCGACCTGATATATTGATTGATATTGTAATCTTACTAATTGATTTTAATTTGTATTTTTTTTTTCTCTTTTTTTAAGTGAATCGTTTATTTCAGAAACCACCTAAGCGACAAAATTTCAAATCATGTGTTTTTGGTGCTACTGTACAATTAATACAACAGTTAAGAGTGAACAGATAAAACTGCGTTGGCTGTTTTTATATATCTACCAGTGGCGAATTCAGGGGGGCCAGGGGGGCCGGGCCCCCCCAAAGCCTTCTCCAAAACAAAAAAATACCTATTGTTTTCCCTAATGATTTTTTTTTTTTAAATAATTATTTTATTAACTCTCATAAATTCTAAAATCTAACAAAAAAACTTATAAATAATTGAAAAAATCTCTAATATTTGCGAATTTTGTATTAAAATTATTTTTTATTTCAAGAAAAAAAAATTTTTTTTATTTTTTTTTTATTTATAATTATCTATATTATCTAAAAAAAATTTCTCCACTTTAAGTTTCTTGGAGAAGGGGGGGGGGGGTTCATAAAACTTTTGGCCCCCCCCCCCCCAAGCAGAAATCCTGGCTACGCTACTGATATCTACGGTAACAAAATTGTTTAAAATAATAAAACTGCATTATTATTTACACTTTAGATTAAAATTAGACATACAATGAAAATGAAAATGGGGGGGGGGGGGCGATAGGTGTTAGTCAACCTCCAAAAAGGGTTGGGGAACCACTGTGTTAGATTGTGCCACCTTTATTCACCAAATTATTTTTTTTAGAACAAAACAAATTGTTTTTGTCCACATCTGCCTCTTCACTGTCCAAATCTACCTCACCCAAGAGGCACATTGGGACAATTTGGATTTTTTGGAAAATTGCAAAAATCTAATTCATCTATTGGTGAATAAGCGCTAAGCCTATGGCAATAGATAGTGCATTTATCAGTGTCAACAACATAACATTAAATGCTCAATAATATTGAAAGCCAAACTATACACAGCTAATTTTATTTGTACTGTCCCAATGTCCCGCCCTCTCCCCTATTTAGTAATAAAATTTATTATGATTCTCAAACCTTTTTAGATATAGAAATGAAATTTTCCTCAAACACTAAAGAATCCCGCAGTTTGAGAATCACTATAATTGTGAATTTACTAAAAAAAGTGAAGAAAATGATGTGCCATAAGAGTTGTGTGATAATAATGGCAAAAAATGTAGAAAAATGATTGCAATCAAAGTTAATGCTGCCCTGCACTCATTTTCCATCAGTATTTTTAATTAAGAAACAAAAGAAAGTAATAAATTAATATTGAGCTTATGAAAAATGAAAAATTGAGCTTATAGATTATTGAATATATGATATAGACACGAAATATTTTGAAATGTTTAAAAATTCTTTAAATTTTTACACGCTTATATTCTACTCTAGTTACCATTTAAGATATTTACATTTTCTTTTTGCTTAAAAATAAAGCCCCAAACAATTTGGCACTTTTGAATAACAAAATAACAGCAATGAATGAATGAATGAATGAATAATGAATGTTGTATCTTGATATTTTTAACTCTCACGGATGTGAATAGAATTTTGAAATGTGATTTCACTAGAATCAAAAATAGTATATTATTTTATTAAAAAAATTAAATATTTATACAGATGATAAAGATTATATTATATTATATATATATATATAATTTAATGAATATTTATTTTTACTTTATAAAACCTTCAGTATAAAAATTTTCGGTGTCAGCTGTTTAAATTTCATTTATTCTTTTCATTAAAGAAAGGATGATAAAGGGATTTCAAAACATACGAATCTGAATATAAAATATTCATTGAAATTATAAATTAATAATTAATGCCTGGATCATACTGTTGTTCGATTGGTATCCCCAGCTAGCCGGTCAACAACCTGGGAAAAAATTAATTGTTATATTATTTTAGCAATTTAAGAAGGTTAATCAATTAAATTAAAACCCGAACCAAGATTAATTAAGTTAGCAGTTGGTTGTATGTGAAGGTAGATTAATCTTATTGGAGCTTCTGGTTCTTTTTTTTTATTCAAATCTCTTTTTGGCTGCAGAGACCATTAAGATTTATTATAGAATACTCATATTTTATATATTGTATCATAATATATATATATATTTTAATATCTTTAAAACCGATGGCAACCGGGCACGTTTTTCGGCACCCAAACTAAATTCAGCCGTTGATGACAACGATCTTGATGGATGTTGATTTCCTCTCTTGCTAGGCATCCCGGCCTTCTGGTTTTTAATTGTAGTAATAGTAATAATATTGATTTGAAAGATTTCCAGAGTTGTTTATTGGCTAACAATGATGTGCATTTTACATTGTTCAGACATTCATTTTCAGAGTCAATTACACTAAAATAACACAAAAATCCTGATTTGGATATCAATAAATTTTTATCGTAATTCTTTGTAAATAAATAATGCTCACCCTTTGGATGAGTGGCAGAGAGGAAGAAGGTTGTTATTATTAAAATAAAAGAAAAGTTATTAGGCTAATTTGAAACTGATAAATGTAAAAAAAAAAAAAATAGATGCCAGTACTCTAAGGGTAGTTACATATCGACGCACCCTTAATGTTCACCCTAGATTCGGGATTGGCTGAGAGGCCGCCCCCTCTTCTTTGCTACTAAACAGGCCCGCACCAGAAAGACATCCAGGGGGAACTAATCCACTAAGGGAGCGTACAAGTATTACGTAACGCAATTCGGGGGGAGGGGGGTCTCGTAAAACGTTACCATGCGTTACAAGGGGGGAGGAGGGGTTGAACAACGCGTTACGTAACTGGTATTTTAGCGACTTTCCGATACTTTGCGCAACATAATTGTGACTTTTAGATAAAAATGGCCACTTCAGCGTTACGTAACGTCTGGGGGGGGGGGGGGTCCAGAAAAATGTTACGGCGCGTTACATGGGGGAAGGGGGGGTCAAAAATCTTCAAAAATTGCGTTACGTAATACTTGTACGCTCCCTATGAACGCACATCGATGATCGAACCGCGAGGTAAGCATCTTGAAAAGCATCGAGGGTGAATGCAAGGGTGCTTCGATATGTAACTACCCCTAACTCCGGCTTTACTGAATATGATCTGGTTAGCTCCGACTAGTTAGTCCTAGAATGTATATGCTAATGGCCATTTAGGCTTAGCAGTCACAAATTATGCCAAAAAATTATCGCATATGGTGTTCAATTCCTCTAGGAACAAATTGGACTCAGTTTATATTACTGTGTGGTGTAGTTTATATTTAGGCCTATATATACTGTATTTTTCATTTAATTTTTATATAAGCTTATTTTACTTTTTATATATATTATAATAAACATCATAAAATTATTTTAGCTTAATTGAGCCGGTAGATGAATGTAGAAAACAATGTAAAATGTGCACATTGTCAGCGAATAAACAAAAATCTTTCAATACTACTACTATTCTTATAGATAAGAACCAGCAACTTCAAGGACCAAGAAATACATTTCCACCTTATGACAAAAAATTAGCTAATTATATTTCCCATAGTGGAAAGGAAACGAGGATCCAGCTCAGTATAATTCTATCAAAGTAATTAAGGTCCCTAACTGAAGAAAACGGATTAGCATGTTTTAGTAGTAGTAAGTATCTTATGAATATTTTAATTTTTAAATGGATTAAACAGTACTAGAAACAAAGTAGCATTTTTATCCAAACGGTCTTGTTAGTTCTGTTATCATGAATGTTTTTTTTTATATTAAGTTCGTTGAAATATGAATAAACTGGTAAATGTTAAGATGTGGAGTTAATATATATCTAAAACTATTATTATAATTAGTATTAAAATATGCCTTATTCTTAAAAAAATATTTATACTTACGCCGCTAATTCCTGGGAAATTTAAAAAAGTTCCTAATATTGGAACTCTTCGTAGAAAATTTATAGCAACAGGGAAAAAACCACTAGAAAATTAAAATTCAATTAATATTATAAAATCTCTCTCTCTATATATATATACAGTAGATATGAAATATCTTAATAAAATAGTAAAAGTTATCGACTATTTAATATTGGGATGATACATATGCAATCAAATTAAATAAATAAAAGGAAATATACCTAAATAATAAAACGAAACCGTAAGTTTCGAGAAGCATTCCAATAATAGGCCAGCCAAACAATACAATTGAAATTCCTCCAAAAAATGATATTGAAGCTTTAACTTTGTGTCGTTGAAAGAAAAATCGAAATGTTCTTTCTAATCCAATGACACAAGCGAGGCCGGCAATGAATAAAATCTAAAATTAAAATTAAAAAATTTCTTGTTACTCGCTAAATGTATATAGATAAGAAATAAAAAAAAAAGTTGAAGGAAATACTGTATATTAAAGAATCTTTAATTAGTGATTATATATTCATTGATAATATTATATTAATGATAAAATAAAATTGTCAATGTCAATACTCACATTTCCTATAGCTAATAATCCTTTATCAAATAATAAGAGAATACCTAAAAATAGGAACGCCACGCCAAAACCTGCCAGGCCAACTCCAATTTCTAAAAGATTCAAAAGCGAAATAAGTGTAAGGAAATATAGAAATAAATAAATGTAAATTTTATAATACTTTGGACATCTGTAATTTCAAACATGCTGATGCTGAATTTTTATGAAATGTATCACAGTAAATCGCTATTTTAAACTTAAATACATATTATTAAATTATTTTGATTGAGATATTTAAAAGTTCAGTTTATAAATTGTGTGAACATTATTATTCAGTTTGAAAGATGATTTGACATAACCTTAGCAGGCTCAGATTGGCGGAGATTGGTTGCGTTGGAATCGGCTGTCGTGGCCCGTGGCCCGTGGCCCGTGGCCCGTCCCCCGCGCGGAGCGTGGCGTCCCCTGGCGGCCGACGTTCCTTTCGCAATTATTTTCAATTTTCATACTGCCTTTAAAAAAAAGACCTATTTAATATTTCCAGTGGATGGTTTAGTTTCTGCAATATTAATATTTTTTAAATACGTCTTTTATTAAAGTGTTAATGTATCTTATATGGACTATTTTTCATAATATTAATAAAATCAAATTTGGGCTGAGTTGTTAAAGTGGTCAACAATAATATTTTTTCCATCCTCACTTTACCATACTTTGCGAGTTCAAATCCATCTCCTGCACTTTTTTTTTTAATGTTAACTTAAGAAATGAAATAAATAAAAATTCAAACAATATAAATACAATAACAAATTATTAAAATGTCTCTTAAAAATTATCGTTATTTGTTGAAGCCTATAGTATTGTTAAGATTTTAAAGACATTTTAGTCAAAAAGTTGATCAGCCCTCGGGCCTTAGTGGTTAGCGTGCTGGCTATTTGTACCAAGTCTCGCATCCCGTTCCATGAGACAAAAATTTATTTAAATTGAATTGGCTACCAATCAATTGAAATAAATAGGGACGGGGTCTAAATGGCCATAAATGCCGAAAAAAAACCTTAAATAAAAAAAAATGTTGATCTGATAACATCATGCTTTGCCCTTGGGCCATAGATCAGGGGTAGAGTTTCTGCCTCTTGTGCTTGCCATCCCATCTCATGTAATAAAAATTTATTTCAATTAAATTGGCTACCAATCCAAATGAAATATCTAAATTTTTCCGTTTCGCTACGCCACTGGGCCAGCGCGCTAACCCCTACACCAAGCCCGAGGGCCTAGAAAGATTAATATTGATTTTAAATCATTTCAATTTATTCGATCAATATCAAAATGTAATAGGCTATTTTTTTTTTATATATATATATATATATATATATATATATATATTTTGAATATTTTTGGTATGGCCCGTCGTATGGTGATGACCACCTGAGTGAACTACAAAAAGCTCAAAATGAGGTCAGATTCGTCTATCGATTAAGAAAGGATTCATATTTGTTACCATATGAATTACTTTGATGATTGGAGATTGATGAAATTAGAAACGTGGCATGTATAGTGAGGGGCAATATTGAGCATTTTCTCATGTGATTATTTCATTGTTTTTATAAACGAAGAATGGAAATCTTTATCTTCTAAGTTTGACTCACTCAAGGTTAAAAAATGTTCATATTTAAAAACAAAAAACAATAAAATAATCACATGAGAAAACATGCTTGAATATATATCTCCTCAACTGACTTAGAGGATACTAGAGGAAAGAGGGAAGTGGCCGGAAGTATCTTGTGACTACTTCGGGTTTCTGGAGGTTAATTATCAACCCTACAATTTCGATGACGGCCTGAGATCGTTTCTGTTCAAAGCAATTCGAATCAATAATCTACCTGTTAAGGTTAGAAGAGCATCATCACATCATTCCTGTCAGGTCCGAGGGAGGCTCGGCCAGATCTAGCAGTGTACCTAATATTTGAAAAATTTGGATAAGGAAGACACGACTCCTGCAAACCATTTTGAAAAATGGGGATGCGGACATGAGGTTTCAACTCTTGGGCGCATTTTTTTAATATAAAATCACATCAAATTCTTTTTTACTTCGGGTCAGTTAAACATTTGCCAACACCATCTAAAGACAGTTGATTTCAATTAAAAATAAATAGATTAATTCACACGTGCTTTTCTGTAAAAATTATGATTTTCACATTTCCCTTTAAATAGATAATCTAAATAAGGAGTCAAAACAGCATTTAGAAAGCGATCATCATGTTTCATATCATCTTTCATTAATCTAGTAGAAGTAAAGGGAAAATTAAATTAAACAAAATTATTTTATATAAATAAATATATAACAATTTATTGAAAAAATGAGTGAGTGACAATTATTTTAAGCTAGAAGTTTAGATTTGGCTGAGAAAGCCAGATACCAAACAAAAACGGAGAGGACTGCAGCCATGAATTCAGAGTTGACCCAGGGACCGTGATAACTTCCAGGATAGTTGACGACGACGGTCGCTAATGGTTTGACACTTGTGAGATCTTCACCTGTTCGGATCGCTTTCCGGAGATTAGCATAGCCTTCTTCATCATATAAGTTTAAGTTATAATCACGGCTCTTTGCCTTTTTGACCTCCTCCGTCCAGCTGACTTGATATTGATTCTTGTCGTTTATGCGTGCAGCGGGGATGATTTTGCCGTCAATTTCGGCGTATAAATTTAAAGAATTGAGCTTTGGTGTGCATTCAAGTGAAAATTCCGTGACCAGAGCAATATTTGTCAAAACAGTAGCATCTGGAGTGGTGTAAATAGAGGCAGACACTTTCGGAGAGGTGCATTTTGAGGCTGAGACGACTGAAAGGAGAGTCAAACAGAGTGCAATGCCAATTAACTTCATCATTACTTTAATAAATTTAAAGTTTTCTGTCAATTTTGGTAGAAAATTCACTAACAAGCAATCACTCTTGGAAAGTGAACTTATGAAGAGAGCGAAATGAAGTTAGAGATCATTGATCGAGATCGGGACACGTTGCGATTGCGTTGAGCCACGCAGCAACATTTGCCCTGTTGCCAGATTTCTTCGGAACAAAAAGAACCAATTTTAAAATGTCAAAGTGACTTTATTATTTCATTATAAGTTTTTTTTTTTGTTAATTTAACCTTATTAAACAAAAAAAGAAGAAATTCAAAACAAAATCTTAATTCATTTTTTTTTCATGTATAAAATGGCCCGCGAATAATTTGACCAATTCCTGTTGCCATGGTTGCCGATTATTTATATTAGAATATAAATAAATAAAAAAAATTGTATTCATTTATCAAATGATATAAAATAATTATTTAGGAAATGTCAAATGAATGTGAGTGTTGCTCTCTTTATGAAGATAAATTTAAAGTAATATTTTCAAAGGGTGAAGAAGAGGAAGAGGTAACTACCCCATCATCAACAATTATAGAAGATTTTGGATCAGAGGATGAAAGTCTGCATTTTGCACATGAAGATGAAGAAGAAGAGGAAGGAGAAGAAGGAGGAAAAAGCCAGGAGACAAAAGACTTTATCGATGAGAAAAAAATAGCACCTTGTGTAAATAAATATATTTAAGCTTTTACAAGGGAAAGCTAATATGGCGCCTTATTTTGTCTTTAAAAAGATTCATTATTTTTTAAGCTTAAATAAGTAATCTCTTATATTTTTTTCTTGGATGTCTCAAATACTTAAACTTATCCTTTCAAAATAACTTGCCATCTTAATAATTTAAAGAAAATTAAATACATTATTTAAATAACTCTTTATTTCCATTGTCTATTATTTCTTATCAATATAATGATTGTTTTCTTATTGTAGTTTGTTCGCTGGTCATTTGGTTTTTCCTCTAAGGTTCCTCTTGTGAATTTATGTCGACCTGGAGAGACTTTAATGGCTTTTACGAGCACCCATTTCCTAGCCATGAGGAGTTTCGATGACCCTGAAAAACGAGATGCCTTCTACCTAAATGGACATGTAAATATTTTATTTTATTTATATTTCATTTTTTTAAATGATCTACAAAAGATTGGTTGACATTTTTTGGAACGAAATTCTTTTACGCGGCTTACGGTAGGGTGAATTGGCAGAAAACGTCACGTAACAGTTTTTTATTTTTTATTCACAATATATAAAATGAAAAACTATTAGTAATTTGAACAATCAATAAGAACTTTATTGGACAAATTTTTGAATCGTTTTTAATCTTAGAACATTATTAAAATGGCAAAAAGTTTTTTCCTATTTATAGCTTGAGTTTCTCTTATTAAAAAAATCAACCCCATCCTGGTTAATTTTTCTTGTTAAATTATTTATTAATTTTATTATTCTTTTAAATTTAGAAAAATGTCATCCAATCGATATGTGCCGATGCAAAAGGCCATTGGTTGGCTTCAGTTGATGCTGGGGAAGATAATGCTCTGATTGTTTGGAACGTATCAATCAGGTAATGTTAAAAAATGATTTCTTCTATCGACTAACAAAGTTAATAATGATAATAATAATATTTTCAGAACTCCTGTATTTAGCCGTTTTAACTTTTGTCCTGGTGGTTCTGCTGCTGTTGGCATCAGCCCTGATGCCAAATTTCTCATCACAGCCTCACAGGAAAAACCTTATATTGTACAAATTTGGTTTTGGACTTTTGGACGAAATGTACCTGATGGTAATTATTTTATTCATTAAAGTGTAAATGAAAGAATTATGCATTTTTGTAAAGGTGGGGCTCCTTAAGACAAAAATATCCTACTAACAAACCTGTAGAGCTCATATTATCTCTCAATTTCTTATAATGATACCATTTTATGTTTTCACATACGCCTTCGGCGGGCTTTACCACTTGCCAGGGCTACGCCTCCTGGGCCCCTTTGCTCGCCGAAGGTGAGCAAATGCATGAAATTTATTCTTGCTCACTGTTTGGAGATTTTGCAATTGCTCACCTCTCTGACTTAAATTTTAAATTTTCCTCTCCCGTTCCACTTCCTGTAACTCTAGCCAATCAGCGAGAGAACAGGCACATACACACAGGGACAGGAAGTCAGCCGCTAGCGCTTTATATTATAGTATATGAGTATATGATATGATATTATGCAGGGCCGTGCCTAGGTTATTTAGGCCCGGGGCAAGTTAGTCCTTTAGCGCCCTTTGTATATATTTTTTACATTGTCACAAAAATGTTTCCCGTCCGAAAAAATGTTTTACCTTTTTTTAAAGACGCTAATTTTTTCCGCCCCCGGGACCGAAATTTTTCCCGTGTGGCGCCCCCGGAACCTAAATTTTTTCCGCCCGTAAAAATATTTTACCTTTTTTAGAGAGCTAAATTTTTGCGCCTGCGGAACCAAAATTTTTCTGCACTTGCGCCCCTTCAAAATTTGCGCCCTGGGCAAAGGCCCCGGTGATATTACATGATGATGATATTCAGTAAATGTGTATAACTGAGAATCGTAGATTAGGACGATAAGGAGAATTTACTTTTTCTTTCTCACCGCTTCAATTTATTTTCAAATATTTCGGGTCATATACAGGGGCCTTCTTCAGTGCATATCTGTGAATTTAGTAATTAAATTTATTTTGTTATAATTAAAAAAAATTTTATATGTTCTTTACTCACATGAATTTTTTGAGAGAGATTGTCAAGTTTATAAAATAGTTGAGCCGATGCGCTCAATTTTTCTCAACTATTTTATAGATTATAGAGATTGTCAAGTTTGAGAAAAATTGAGCGCATCGGCTCAACTATTTTATAAACTTGACAATCTCTCTCAAAAAATTCATGTGAGTAAAGAACATATAAAATTGTTTTTTTAATTGTAACAAAATAAATTTAATGCCTGAATTCACAGATATGCCCTGAAGAAGGCCCCTGAATATGACCCGAAATATTTGAAAATAAATTGCAGCGGTGAGAAAGAAAAAAGAAGCTGGTTTTTTTTTCTCCTTATCGTCCTAATTCTTTCATATCATTATGATTGTTTTAGATTCTTTTGTCATAAGCGAAACCACATCGCCAAGTATCAAGAGTATCGTTTTTAATTTAGACATTCCTGAACAAATTATGCTAACATCTGACGATGACATAATTTTTATGTCTTGGGTAAATTATTTCTTCATATCAGTTGTTATTAATTTTAATTTAATTTTCCTTTAATAAAATCTACATTTTTTTTACTTAAATTATATATTATAGAGTAATGTTATTTTTCAGAATGGAGAAAAATTAAAATTAAATTCAATACCAGAAATACAAGCAAAAAAAAGAAGTACATTCATTTGTTCAACATATGTTACAGGAACACATATAGCATTAACTTCTGCTCAAAATGGTAAGGTTTTATTTAAAAAAAAAAAATAGGGAAAGAAGCAAGAGCAGCATTCATTTTATTTGGCCTGAGTTGCCGAAAAGACTGTGTGAATCAGAAAAAAGTCTAAATGTTAAAAAAATAAATAAAATAAAGTAAATAAATTAATTATCTGCCATTTGTAAAGAAGAAATAAATAATGCAATTGTTTTTATGCAATTTTTTTATTTAATAAAAATGTTAAATGACAAATGATATTCATAAATATTAACTTTTAATATATCTTTCAGGCTCTGTTTTTATGTGGAGTGATGTAGAATATTGCGATTCGTTTGATTTAAAAGAAAAAGTTTCAAATGATAAATTCTTAATTAAAGTTATGAAATTGGAGAAATCAGCAATTACATCAATTATTTGTTGTGATGGGTATGTAGTGGTATAATAGTAAATAATTTTTTTTTTTTTTTTAATTTGCCCTCTTGGCTGATGACGCCATTTAAGGGTTGATTGTTTATATAATATGTTTAAATAATATACCACTGGGACCAAAAAGTAGTAAGACTTTTCAAATAAAACAAAAACGCTATATCATCTTTCAAAGTAGTACTTCCCTTCGGTATTTATACCAACGCTTCTTCCAATCTTAGAAATAATTGTGAAACTCGATTTCCGGGTACGCCTTCTTCGATGCCGCTTTTCGAGTGAAAACGATGACCACGAAGTGGTCGGGAACAGCCAGAAGTGCCAAATCAGGTGAATAGGGCGGTTGAAGAACGATATGAGTAGAATTTTTGATGAAAAATTCGCGAACAACCAAAGCCCTATAATTATTAAAAAATCAAGAGTTGTTTGCCCTCTTGAGGCGTATTGCTTCACGTAAATGACGCATAAAGCCCGAATAATAGACGGATGGAATTCATAGAGGATTCACCACCGCAATAGTCAAACAAAACTCAAAATTGAGAAGTCATTACTTTTTGATCACAGTGGTATATCGATAGCTAACGCTGACGTTCAACAGGCTGATCCCTCGGGGGCTTCCTCCCGAGGTTTCGCCGCGCTTGGCATTGCTTAACTGCAATGATGTTGATAGCTGTTGCTCTAACCCGTCACCAGGCCCCTCCCCGGCTAGTATAAATTAATAAAAATTAATTTTACAAAAAACATATTTATCACCAAATGATGAGTTAATTATAAAACTTGAGAATATCTCTATTAATATAATGTATTATTTATAATATTGGGAATATTTATAATAGTGGGATGCCCCCCCCCCCCCTTATTCTTTTATTTCGTAATCTGCTACCTACTCAAAAATTTTTATTCATTAATATTATTGAATATTATTCATGGTAGTTTTTATTTTTTTTATTTTCAGACATATCATCACCGGTTCAATCCAGGGTTATATTCGATTTTATGATCTGGATTTAAAATTACTTCATTGGCTCAGCAAGTTTATCCTTCCTGGCCTCATCTGTCTTTCTCCTGATATTAAACCACAATTTATTGATTATACAAAACTAGGTAAGTTTAAAGTATAATATAGTTTTTATTTAATATGCATGAGATGTAGGTCGTAAATATTTTGGAGAATAGCACACCGTGCCCGCACCATTATCGTTTAATGACGATGGGTTCATGCTGCGTACATGGTTTGTGGTGATGTGTGGACGGGTGCATTGACTCAGCAAGACACTTTTGTAACAATAATTTGACATAAACTCTAAGTTTATTTTTTTTTTTTTTTTTTTTTTTTTTTGAGAAACAACAAAATTGGCCCAAGATGGAGAAGAAGGAGAGGAAGAGGCATCTTTGAAATCTTCGGACTCTATACTTCAAACGGATTATAAAGGGAGAAGACCAACAGACGTTTTGCATAAACCATTTTATTCAAGGAACTTTCTAGTAGGTAATTAAAAAAATATTTCGTGAACTCTCCATAACGTCCTCTATAAGACTGCAAAATTTCGTTTCAAAGTTCCAACGGGAGTTGGTCAAACAGACCGTCACAGACGGACGGACAGACGGACACTCCGCTATTATATATATAGAAAATTAAATTTTAGGCTTTTACTCGAACTGTTCAACTTTTTGTTATGGGCCATGAATACCCTATATTGGCGACATTTAACAGTTATTATAGATTCTATTTTGGTTAATAACTGTCTGGGATCCTACTGAAAAGGCAAATAATTTTTCAAGACATTTCCAGGAATTTAAAATTCGCAGATTGATGATGGCATGTAAAATGCGGCCCAATTAGATTTTTTTGTTTTCTCTGGAAATAATATTGGCAAATTATAAGGATTTAGAAAAATTTTAACTTTCTCTTTTGTTTTTGAATACCTGTCTACCCATTTATTGTCTAAAGTTTATTAATAATTTTAAATTTGTTTCCATTTCCTTTTAAAGATTGCAGTTCATAAATAATATAATACTTTTTTGTTTAAGTAATGGGACATTGGTTCAAAAAGATTTTGGAACGTTCATGTTCGAGTCAAGGAACTTTCAACTGGCGTTCTCTCACAAACAATAAATTGATATTTTTATAATTTTTTTTTTTTAGGCTTAGAAACAGGAGAAATCGGGAGAATAGATGTTTTAGAGGACACTTATACAATTTATAAAAGCGGTGGAGGATCAGAAGTTAAATGTATCGAAGTTCATCCAATAAGGTTTTTATTATATATTTATCTGATATTAGATAAATTTTATTATTAAAGAAAAAATCTCTTTACAGAATAATTTTGCTTATCGGTTATGTCTCAGGAGAGATAGCTGTATTTAATTATAGAAGTCGTGAAAGAGTCCTTTTCCGAAAAGTATCTTTCAAAGAACCAAAAGGAATTTCTTATCTTAAATTTGAACCTAATGGTTAGTATAACTTATTTTTTGTGAATTTAATAATTAATGAAAAACATATAACCAAGTATTTATTAATTTATATAAGCGAAAAATGTAGGTGCCACCGGGAGTCGCACCACGGATCTGTCGATTTACGCTCAACATGCCCTACTACTGGACCACAGTACCGCATTCGCTTATTTAAATATGATTGATCGCTAATTTCAGTTTACTAGAGAAACGCCAAGCGTTCAGATTTTTCCGTTACTGAGGCGCGATCTAGATAGACGTTTTGAGATATTCTCTCAATTATACAATTAATAAATAAAGAATTATATATATCATGTCTTGGTCCATGAAGTAATTATGAAAAACATATAACCAAGTATAGTAGACTGAAATTAGCGATCTATCATAAAAAATTAAGTATAAAGATCATTTTTCACTAGACACTAGAATTTCCCCTGCCGTGCGATGCCGTCAGCATTTCCACTAGACGTGCCGTGCCCCTGCCGTCAGAGATGTGTTCGGTCGTTACCGTGCCAACACGGAAATAGCCGAGCAATGTACAGACGGCCGAAGGCAATTTCCACTAGCCGTGCCGCTGCCGTACCCCTGCCGTGCGATGGCGTAAGCCGTTTTCCTTAGAAGAACTGTTGGCGGCAGACGGCACGGCAGGACTAGGGAAAATTGAACGGCCTCGCCAATTCTATTTAACTAGCAAGCCGACGGCATCGCACGGCAGGACCATTCAAGCCATTTTTTCGTTGTTCCGCTAATTTTGTACATGAGGGTATATATAATTCATTATTTATCAAATATATTTACAAAAAATTCACAATAAAAAGACATTTTAAGAGTGAGGGGCGCTACCCCCGTAGATCCGTGCTTGATACAGACTGAACAGAAGTTCGTGCCATTTGGCAAAACTCTCTAGAAATATTGAATATTTGGCAGACAATGTGATGCCTCAGTGCGCTTAGTGTTATTTAAGAAAGCCTTTTGACATATACATACATGGAGGGGCGTATATAAGGGGGGCCGAGGGCCCGGGCCCCCCGAAATTTCCCAAACACATATACATATATAGGGATATACAGATATCATCACAACAAATTTTTCCGCAGGATGGACAACTTTGGTTCCGCAATAGAAAAAAACTGTTCCGCAAAAAATTTCGTGTTAAAAAAAGTATAGTTTCTTAAAAAAAATTTTCCACAGAAAAATTTTTGAGTTCGCCCCCCGAAAAAAATTTCTATATACGCCCCTGATACATGGCATTTGGCATTTCTTTTAAAGAAGCAAATTGAGATAAAAAATTTAATATTTTTATTCTTTATAATAGGTTTTTTTTTGGCTGCCGGAACTAAGAACGGATCTCTTCTTTTACTAAACTCATGCACACTGGAATCACTTCACCCTCCTCTTTATGATACTACACATGAAATTACTCATATCAAATTTACAAAAGATTCTACATATATCGCAATGTCGGTAAATATATATTTAAAAAAAATTTTAATTCAAATAAAATATCCTATAATTCTATAAAATTTAATTAAAAAAATAATTTTCAGGATAAAGGACTTTCCATCACGTTATATCGAATCGTTTCCATTAAAGATGCTAGAGTTGAGTTTTTAGGCAGAGTTAAAGCCCATTATAAGACAATCAATTGTATAGAATTCGTACCAAATGTCTGGAATAGCGATTCGAATTATAAACTCATGTCCGTTGGCGAAGATAGAGCTCTTATTACTTATGATTTGGAACATAAAAAGAAAGGTTTTCGAATTCGTTGGTTTGAACGTATTGAACAATCAGCAATTCCAAAATGTATACGTTTTATGAAATTAGAAGACAAAAATCGCCTCTTAATGGCTAACGATGAGGTGAAAGAATAGATCCCAAGAGAGCATCTGTTTTATTGCACATACTAATAGTATGAACCTCTTCAAGCCCATTACAGTAGAATCCCAATAATTCGTATGTCCACGAGACCGACGGTTTGGAACGAATTATCGGGGAGTACAAAATTAATGTGAAGGCTGAAAGGAAAGAAAACATGTAATAGAAGCTCAATTTCCCTCGCTCCTTTCCTCATTTACTTTGAGGGAAAAGATTACGAATCAACGATAAGAACTTGTCTCTCTCCTTTCCCCTCTTGGAAACAGTACGAATTAACGAGGCGTTACTCTGGAAATAGGAATTATAAGATGTTTCAAGTGACATCGAGCATAAAAATAATACTAATTCTGAAATGCATTGTTTTTATACCAGTTATCGGAATTTTCTCTGGTGACCGGCAAAATTTGTACGAATTAGACGGAAATAGAATAATCGGGGTACGAAATATCGGGATTCCACTGTATGTGTACTAACCAGGGGACTCCGATTTTCCGGAATAATTGTCGGATCTATTTCTATTTTTATTTCGTAAAAATATTTCTAGAATTTCGATTTGAAGTAGACTTTATAGAGGAATTTTAATGAAAGAAAGCTCTTTGATTATATATTACTTATATAATAATTAGGAACCGACCGAATATTCGGTTTCGGTTTCGGCCAAAAATCCTGGTTTCGGCCGTAGTTTCGGTTTCGGCCAAAAAGTAGCCGAAACCTGAGTCTGAAAAGATGGGATGAGACTCGCATGCAAAAAAAAGGTCAAATGATTTGCAAAAGCGGAAAAGGTGCAGAAAAAAAATTTAGTCTCCCTAAAAAAAAAAAAAAGGTAAAATGATTTTCATGGGAGGGGAAAAAAATTTTCGGCAGGGCGGAAAAAAATTTCAAAAAAAAAAAAAAAAAAAAAAAAATATTAATTTTTTATAGGAAATTCAAGTTTTGGTTTCGGTTTCGGCCGAAACTAAGATTGAGGCCGAATATTCGGTTTCGGCTGAAAATCTTGTTTCGGTCGGACCCTAATAATAATTTATTAGTTTGTGAGAAAATAAATCTGAAGGAATTTTTCTATAATTGCCTAGCTAGATGAAGGACATATTCAAATTCTAGCTATCTTACTAGGAAGCATTGTCAAATTTTTTCGAAGCTGGTGACAATTAACCCCCCCCCCCCCGTTGACATATACTCTATATTATTTTTTACATATTTTAAATAATTTTAATGATCAATTTCATTTGTCTCATTGTTGAAATTATAAGAAAGGAGACGGGATCTAAAAATATAAATATTTTGAATAGAGTACGACTATATGTGTTTGAAGAGGTCCATACTAATTGAAATGCAAACAAATTATTCTGATTTAACACGCTGCGTTTTAAGTTAATGTATCTGAAATTGTCTTTCCGAATGTATATATATATATGATTTTGATGTGAAATCGTATTTTCAGTTTAAATTTCGAATGATATTCTTAAAAAATCGCATGTGTTATAAGACAGTCTTGGGCCCGAGATATTCAACACCTGTAAAGAAATTTTTCGTAAGTATAAAAGTAAAAAATTGTTATTTTATGACTATTTTTTTTTTTTATTTTTAATTTCAGATAATTTCCAAACATAACAAACCATATGCAATGATTTTTTATACTAAAAATCATATTGGAATTCAAAAATTTCCATTAACAGGAAACCCTTTTTCAAATATCGCCCTGATCGGACATCCCGTAGAGGTATTAGAACGCCACAATCACAATATATAAATATCAATATAATATTTTATAATAATTATAAACATTTTTTTTTTTTTTAGATATTACAAGGATGTCCTTCTCCTAATTTTAAACGTTTCTTCACATTTGGCCCTTCCTCTTCAGAAGTAGTGATGTGGCAAATGAATTTACGGTAATTTCACTTTCAATTTCATTTCACTCTCTGTCCATGGTACGATAATAATAATATTTGAGGCATTATCATGATTCAATTGTGTATGCCCAATATAACTTGACGAGGATTATATATATTTTCAGACATTAACCTGGTCCTGAGGATGGTCCCATATGTGACCGAAACGTCGGCCCATGTTTATTAATAAATTGAAATATAACTAGCTGCTTGCTCATTCATTCTTCTTATTTGATTATCAACACTCAGCTATAGGGTACCTCCTTCAAAAAAATTCAATAGTAGTTATAAATTTGTTAGAACAAAAAAAAAAAATAAATAAAATTATGAACGTAAATTATTTGGAATGGGTTTAATAAATTCAATTTCTTTGGAGATCGTTCAATCCAAATATGATTTATGTTCATAATTTTATTAAGACAAGAGCTTTTATGCAATTATCAATTTTTGCAATAAAATTTATGTTGAAACACATTCGTTTGTTTGTAAATAATTAATATATTTTTTTTTTATAGATCTATTGATATAATGACAAAACTCGGTGGAGAGGGATTAACGCCCTTTCTTAATTTAGTAGAGGGAGGTGAATTTGGGTGGCTTTTTCAAGAGATCATCGAATTTTTTTATTATGGGCAAATCCTGCATCAAGGCCAAGAACGTGAAACGGAGCGTCAAGTTTCCGATTTACTTCCTATTTGTGAACTGTCCGAAGTGATGAATGCAATAGGATTTTTTCCAACCCAATATGAAGTACGAATGTTGGAATATTTTTTTTATTATTTAAAGACAAAATGTATAAATATTTTCAGAATGAACTGATGGCTTATGAGGTCATCTATGAAAATATAGTGGCAGGACGTCAGAAAACTCGAATCAACTTTGAAGATCTTGTCAAATTATATATAAACCATAGACCACCTTATGGAATTCCGAGGGAAAAAGTCCTAAAAGCATTTCAGATCTTGTCATATGCAGATGAAGATCCTGTAATTGATATGGATACTCTCATTTATTCTCTCGCATCAGAAGGTATGGAGAAATTCATTATTGGCAAAATTTAAGAAAATTCTTTCAGATTTTCATTCCAAAAATTAGATTTAAAGTTTTTATTAAGAGCTTTTCCGTTTATATATTTATTCTATATTTTTATTTACCCTCATTTTTGTGTTACTAAAGACCTTTTCAAAAAACGAGGATTCCTGCCTTGATCAGAAATTTTCTCGATAAGTTTTAAGGAGGATTATTCAAGGCAACTTGATGATGAAGGTCAAGTTATTTGATGCATATATATATATATATGAAAAACATATAACCAAGTATTTATTAATTTAAATAAGCGAAAAATGTAGGTAGCGCCGGGATCTGTCGATTTACGCTCAACATGCCCTACTACTGGACCACAGTACCGCACTCGCTTATTTAAATATGATAGATCGCTAATTTCACTCTACTTGAGAAACGCCGCTCTAATCAAGCGTCCAGATTTCTCCGGTACTGAGGCGCGATCTAGATGGACGTTTTGAGATATTCTCTCAATTATGCATAGAGTAGGGCATGTAGAGCGTAAATCGACAGTTCCGTGGTGCGACTCCCGGTGGCACCTACATTTTTCGCTTATTTAAATTAATAAATACTTGGTTATATGTTTTTCATAATTACTTTATGGACCAACACATGATAGATATAATTTTTATATATATATATGTATATATATGGGTCATTCCATGCCAAATCGACAAATTTTTTTCCTGATCCCGCGGATTTCGCTGAAAATTTTCTATCTTTTTTCTACCCCTTAAAAGACATTTTTGAGAATTTTCTTTTTTCCTAGTTGATATATATGGGAAATTGGTTTAATTGTCGGTTTGTGGTTTCGTTTTGGGTCCCCTGAATCCAAAAGTTTTCCCTCTGTTTGGGGTGGGGGTTCTTCTTTAGCATGAAGGTTGGTATGAGGAATTTAATTTAGTTAAACCTCCTGGACCGAAAATAGCTTTAATAACCCAAGTGTTACTTCTTAGTTTTCGATTTCCAAATTGCCCAGTTTTTAAATAAAAAAATTAGGTCAAATTCCTTTGTGATTAAATCTGAAGACCTTTACTCTTGTCCCTAGAAAGATAGGTTGCTAACATTAATTTTTGTCATTATAAATTTTACTTGAAACGAGACTGTCGGCTAAATTGACAAAAAAATCTGTGTGAAAAATGATTGAGGTGAGTGTGTGGAGAAGATTTTTTCAAATTTTTTTACCCAACTAAAAAAAAGTTTTTTTGAAAAAAAAAAAACGGCTCTTTTTTTCAAATAACTTTAACTTATTTTAAAATTGATATTTCGGAACCCCGCAAGGCTATAAAAATTTTGTTTTTTAATGTAGTTTTCAGAAAAAAATACAAAAATTATTTTAGAGGCCCGGATATATGAAATATTTCAGTTTTTTTGAAAAAACCATAATTTTAGTCCGACCATTTTTTTTTTTTTTAACTCAAAAAAAAACTTCAACTAATTCTACAATTATCCCCGCTAATTTCAAGATGTGCCGACGATCGCTTCTAATTTTTTTTTTTTACTAGTTAGTACTTTACTGATGTAATTTTTCAGTTTTCTTTTTTTTTGATTTTCTCAAAATTCGCTTCAACGATTTTTTAAAAATAATAATAATAAGTGAGATGAATTTGAGTCAATCTACTGTCTCAAAAGTGTACAGAAGATATGAAGGGACTGGTGCCATTACCCGAAGTTCGGGTTCTGGTCGGCCACGAGCAGAAGTGACTCCATTTTTTTGCACCCGAGAATGTATATATACTTTATCAAAAAAAAAAAAACATTGTAAAGTCAAAATAAAAGTTAAGATAAACATTTTTTGTAATAAACCAAATATATATACTGTCAAAAATAATAAATTAAATGAAATTTAATATTGTTGCTGAACGCACAGTGAAAATCAATATTAAACGATCCTATGCGTTTTCCCATGTGATTATTTCATTGTTTTTGTAATAGAAGATGGAAAAAAAAAACAATTAAATATTCACATACAAAAACGCTTTGGGTGCTTTAATATTAATCTAACTTTACACACAATATATATATATATATATATACAGTATATAAGGATAGCGAATAGCAGCCAGGAAAAATCAAATCAGACAAAAACTAGATCAATTTTTATAAGATTTTCCTTTTTTGACTGCAAAGTGCTTAAAGCAATGCCATCGAAGAATGCATTCACATATTGAAATTTTATTGTTTCATACACGATTTCAATTTTCGTTAGAAATACCTCCACCTGTATTTTGTTTGACGATTGATTGTCCTGAGGAAGGGCGCGACTGGCGTCCGAAACGTCGACGATCAAATAAAGGAAAATCTGATAAAAATTGATCTAGCTTTTGTCTGATTTGATTTTTCCTTGCTGCTATTTGCTATCCTTATCAAGTTAAACAGCCATTTTCTCCATCATCTTTATATATATATATATATATTTAAAATATATGTGACCGTCCACATGAAAAGATACCAAATCTTCATCGGGGTCAAAATTGAGTTTTTGTGCTTTCCAGAACACATCCTGCAGAGCAAGCCGGTATTTTTTTTTAATGTATATTCCCATTTTGCCATTGAAATCTTCTGAAGACCACATTACTCCTGTACTCCATAGGAAAGATAGGAGAAATGTTTGCCATGGTAACAAAATATAAATAGTTTCCCATTCTTATAAATTTTACATCTTGAAATTCGAATGTACCGTCCTGTCGGAAACTAAATATAAGGCGACACAAAAATCTGGTGTGACAAGCACAGAACACAACTTTCGTTTACCGAAGGTAAGAGAAAGTTGTGAGCTGTGCGACAGTCACACCAGATTTTTTAGTAAAACAGCTCTCCTGAATATTTAGTCCAGTAAAGATTTGTACAGTGAAGGTCAATATTAAGTCCCACTGATGCGTTTTCTACTTGTGATTATTTCATTGTTTTTATAAAAGAAAATGAAAATCTTTATTGGAAATTTTCTAGATTTGAACCATGAAAGTTTCCATTAAAAAAAATCTGGTGTGACTGGGCACAGCACACAACTTTCTCTTACCTTCGGTAATCGAAAGTTGTGTACTGTGCTTGTCACCAGATTTTTTGTGTCGACATGTATTTAGTTCCCGGAGTAGGGAATATTGAATTCAGATGTAAAATTTATAAGTAGGGAAAATATTTATAATTTGTTACAATGGCACCATTTTTATCTTTCCTATGAAGCAAAGAGAAAGTGTGCTTCAAACAATTTGAGGGCAAAACGAGAATATACATTTGAAAGAGCATCTAAAAAATAATTGATTTTTGAATTTTAATCAAAATCGTTAGAGGATTTTGAGAAAATCGAAAAAAAACTGAAAAAGTACATCAGTAAAGTACTAGTACTCTTTGGCCGATTTTGATTAAAAGCTATTTTTCCGGTCCCGGGGGGTGTTTAACTTATATATAAAATTTCAGCCTCATAGCTCAATTCCTTCATGCTTAAAATTGACACAGCACACACACACACACCCACAACAGATCTATGTCGCGAAAACCACTTTTTGGATTCAGGGGACCTCAAAACGTGAAGATCCATCAAAATCTCGACATCGAATTTTTGAATGAATCCAATACTTTCTCTCTATATATATATATTACATATATACATAGGTAAGAGAAAGTAATATATATTTTTTAAAAACAATGAAATAATCCTAAGTAGAAAACGCATGGGTGGGACTTAATATTATCCCCCACTGTAACTTTTCATGAGGACGGTCACATATAATATCCATAATGTTTTCAATTTTTTACTTACAAGGGGGAGGAATCGATTGGAAAAAAATGAGGGTCTGAAAAAATGTTGTTGGTTCTCAGAGCCCCGATTGGAAAAAAAATAAATAAATACCGAAACAATTTTCGGTTTCAAGTTGTTTTGTTGAAACTACGAACAGTAGCTGTGGTGGGCTGGAGCGTCGCTGACTGGAAATATGAGGTCCCGGGTTCGATCGACGGAGTATGTAATTTTTATCTTTTTATGTTATCGTAAAAAAATATATTTAAAATGTTTATTTTATTTTTTTTATTAGTAATTATTTTAAAATTTTTTTAAAATTGTTTTCGAGATTTATTTATTACTTAAAATTAAAATTTAATTTAAATGTGAAGAAAATATCATTTATTAAATATTTAAATATATGAAGAAATAAAGAAGGATAAAATAATCCATTAATTAAATAAAATATGAAATTAATTAATAAAAAATCTGGTGTGACTGGCGCACAGCACACAACTTTCTCTTACTTCGGTAATCGAAAGTTGTGATGTGTGTCCAGATTTTTGTGTCGAATGTATTTAGTTCCCGGAGTAGGAATATTTGAATTCAGATGAAAATTTATAAGTATGGGAAAATATTTATATTTTGTTACCATGGAACATTTCTCCTATCTTTCCTATGAAGCACAAGAGCAAAGTGTGCTTCAAACAATTTTGAGGGAAAACGAGAATATACAGTTGAAAGAGCATCAAAAAATTTTGTGAGTGTTCTTTATTGATGAGAAACATCCATGGCCCCCGGAATCGAAAGACTCCGCTTTCCGGGGCATAGCGTCTATCCATTGCACCTTTCAAATATATCTATGATAGTTAAAGTCCGAATGAGGTATTTTGAATACATTATCTTTTCAAATAATAGATCTCGAAAAATATTTAGCTAAAAAATAATTGATTTTTGAATTTTAATCAAAATCGTTAGAGCGAATTTTGAGAAAATCGAAAAAAACTGAAAAAGTACATCAGTAAAGTACTAGTACTCTTTGGGATTTTGATTAAAAGCTTATTTTTCCGGTCCCGGGGGTGTTTAACTTATATATAAAATTTCAGCCTCATAGCTCAATTCCTTCATGCTTAAAAGTGAACACAGACACACACACACACCCACACCCCACCCACAGACAGACCATGTCGCGAAAACACTTTTTTGGATTCAGGGGACCTCAAAACGTGAAGATCCATCAAAATCTCGACATCGAATTTTTGACATGAACAATACTTTCTCTCTATATATATATTACATATATACATAGGTAAGAGAAAGTAAAAATTTATTTGCTTATATTTGATAAAAAAATTAGGTAAGTCAAGCGAATATAGATAATATGCAAAACAAATAAATAGTCTACTATTAGCGCAGTTTATAAAGGATATTTTTTAATGACATTTTTGTTTTCGAATTTCAGGAGGGAAGCACTATACTGTCTGTACTAATGAAACTCGAAAAAAAAATTTAAAATTTAATTACTAATAAAAAAAATAATATTAAACAGTTTTACATATATTGTTTGTTATGATAACATAAAAAGATAAAAAAAATTCATACCCGTCGATCGAACCCCGGATATATTTACCAGTCAGCGACGCTACCAGCCCAGCCACAGCTGACTGTTACGTAATGTTTCAAACAGAAACAACTTGAAAGCGCGAAAATTGTTTCGGTATTTATTTATTTTTTTTTGGCCAATCGGGGCTCTATGGAGTAAAACGCCGAAACACGTGAACATTTTTTTTGGTTCAAAGTATAACCTCAAATTTTTTCAAACGAATCGTGATATACTCACTTGGCCGTCCCCTTGTTAGTTGAGATTTATAATTTATTCGTTGATTTAATTCTTTAGGCGAAACAATGATGGAAGATCAAATAAGAGTATTTTTAAATTTTTTATATAAACGCCCATTGGAATATTACGCCAAAGGTTTATCGACGACGACAGGAGGAGGGGATGATTTCAGTGAGATAGATTCCCTGCCTTCGGTCAGTTATTGTTTTTTTTAAATTCAAAAATAATACCTTTTATCATAAAGAAATATTTTTTATTTTACAGGGCATGTTCTACAGTGAATTTGAAGATCGTATTTTGGGTATAGATTGGGACTTTAAAAAAACTACTGAAGAATATAAAAAATCCCAATCATGAAAATTAAAAAGAAAAATATATAAATATATATATATAATATATCTTCCAAAATGTCAATAGGTTGGATAAAATTTTTAAATTTTATTTATATCATATAGTTTAAATTTAACAAATGAGCTGTTTTTTGTTTTTTCTTTTTATAAGAAATCAATAAAGAAAAAATATAAATTACATTAGTTATATTTTATTTTACAATTTATAGAACTCGACAATCACACTTTACAAATCTAAATGTGTAATGTATATGATGTGAAAATTAAAATTTAAATAATCTAAAAAAAATATGTATATATATTGAGAAGGCCTGTAAATAAATGGCTAATAATTAACATTATATTAATCATTTTAATCATTTATCACACTTAGTAGATTTTTTTTTTAAGATGGCAGCCTCAAGAGTAATTTGATTTGCTTAAAAAAAATACAATATAAATATAAATTATAACGAAATTTCTAATTAAAATATCGTTATTTTTATCACTATTTAATAATAATTATAATAAAAGCAAATCCTGAGAAAGTCCTGTCTTTCGAATTACACTCGATTTGAACCAAACATATAAATATCAAAAAAAAAAAAAAAAATCAGGTCTTCTGTTAGTATTTATAATTGGTATAAATCAATGTACATTTTTTGACATAATATTTACAATAAATTATTTACAAAGAAGAAATTGGAAGCTGGTCTACTTTTAATAATGAGTATGATGCGCAGTAGAGCCTGATCTTTTTCTACAATCGGGACAGAACCATTTGCCTTTAGGAGGCACCATGATGCCAACACACTCAAAATGGAACCACTCAATAGTACAATCTTTTCCATCACACGCGATCATTTCTGACACCTCATCATACGGACACTGACAATAACAATAAAGACTTTCATTTTTCTGCAAAGGTGGAGGATCTGCAGGTGGAGGCTGATGAGGTTGTGAGATAAGTGTTGTTGGAGCTGCATCGCTTTCTGAATCGCTTCCTTCATCTGAAGAACTTTCAGAGTAACTTTCATGAAGGGCTGATGGAGGAGGCGGAGGCGGGGGCGGTGGAAGTGGCGGAGGCGGGAGCACAGGAACAGCAGGATTTGGTGATGGGGCACCAATTATTTTACGCCATTTAATTGAAGTTGTAATTGGAGGAGGAGGGGGAGGAGGAGGTGGAGGAGGAGCAATCGGCAGAGGTGTCGATTGAGATGATTTTTCGCCTTCTTCATCACTTGAGTCGCCATAAAATCGTTTCGGAACGCGTTTGCGTTTTGATAAACGTTTGCCTGTATCATTTTCAGAGCTACTACCAGCACTTTGGTTAGGTTCTAAAGCTGGCGGCGGCGGTGGCGGAGGTTGAACTGGCGTTGGCGTTGTTGGAATTGCAGCGGTAGCAGCGGCGATTGCGAGCGCTTGACTATTTAAATAAGCTTGGGTGACAGAATTCGCTTCCTCATTGTGATAATCAGCATTTGGAGTTTGCATCAGATCTGAATGTTTATTTTTTGATTGTTGACCTCTTCGCCGTTTTTTAGATCGATATTTTCTTTTGTTTGAAACGACAGGTGGCGTTGATGGTGGTATTGGAGTCTCTGTTTCTGGGAGTATATTAATAGGAGCCGGGGTTGATGGAGACGCAGTTTGTGCTTCAGGGACCGTTAATGCGCCATTATTAATTGGAGGAGTTACAGCTGCCGCTAATAATAATAGCTTATTACGTTTCTCCGCTAACGTTTTATTCGCCATCTGGGGGTGTTTATCATAAAAATCTTCATCGGTTTCAGTCTCGTCCGTATCAAGCTCAGACTCACGTATAGGCGCATCTTGTTCTTCCAGAGAAATATTAACTTGCTCATCTTCAGGATTATGTGGAAGTGAAGGTGTTGTTTCTGATTCTGGCAATTGATTTTGATGATGTTGTGATTGTTGTTGATCCTCTTCATCATGTCTACGTTTGGCACGTTCCCGTCTTCTTTCGCGTCTTTCTTGTTGACGACGTCTTCCTTCTGAACTTGAACTATCAGAATCGCTTGATTCTGAGGTACTTGCTGAACTAGACGAAGATGAACTTGAACAACTACAATTTGTGCCACAACTACAACTACTAGAATCTGAATTAGATGATGAATCGCTAGATGATGAACTCGCGCTACGTTTTGTTCGCTTTTTTGGTGATTTTGACTTTTTTCGAAGTGTTGATTGATCTTGGGGTGTAATCGGGCGTTCAATTGGAGTGATGGCTTTTTCTTCCTCTTTAGTAGGTTCTTCGGGTTTATAATCATTAGAGGGAATTGATTCATCCACTTTCACAGGATCAATGCTAGGAGTTTCTTCGATATTTGTCATTGGTCCAATGCCAGGACGACCAATATAATCATGATCATTGATAATAATCGCCATCACTTCGCTCATATTCATATTACATAATGGGTATGGAAGTGTTGAAGGGGCTGGCTCTGGTGGATCGAATAAAGGTGGCCCATTCTGACTTTCTCTCCTTTCTAAATTGGCTTTATAATTTTTAAAATTATCCCAAATACCTTCAATAATTTGTGCAGGTTGTTCAGGTTCAGGTTCAGCGTCCTCAAAAGTTTTTTCACCATTGGTTAAATTTTCTTTATTTTCAATTTCACTTTCATTTGTGGCCTGTTTTATGGGATTTTGATCAGTAATGGGTTTTTTAGGTTCTTCATTTTCAGAATCGTCACTCTCCGATGAAAGATTCAAAGGAGGGAGATCATAAACATCAACTTTGGATTTCTTTTCAGGTTCTTTTTCTTCTACTGGTTGAGGAGCTTTTTCTCCAGTAATTTCAGGTTCTTTTAAAGAATTTTCTTCTTGAATATGTTCAGGACTTTTATTAGGAGTTTCTTCTTCAATTTTTTCCTCAATAGGAGGTGGTGGTTCTATACGAGGAGGTGTTTTTGGCGGCCTATGTTTTTCTTCATGTCGTGCTAAAAGTTTTTTGCTTATAAATCGTTCATCACATTCAGTACAACTATATGGCATATCATTAACATGAATTCGTTTATGAACTTTAAGAGCAACTGCTCTTGTAAATGTTGCATTGCACTCTTCACATACAAAAACATTTGGAGGAATGCAAAAATGATAAACATGAGGCCATTTTTTTTGTAAACATTTTTTACAAAGGACACTTTCTGTTCCATGTTTCCAAAATAAATGTTTTGTTATATCAGGTTTATTACGATAAGCGATGCCACATCGATAACATAAATGGTGTAATTTATGCTTCCAGACATGATTTGATAGTTTTTGTTGGTCTTCTGTGATTTCTAAACAAACATCGCAGGCATGATGCCTTTTACGCAAATGAACCATGAGACGAAATGCTGATGGCAATGAATCAACGGCGCAAACACAACAACGGAAAAATGTTGAATATTCCAAATCGTATATCCCTGGACATAAGTGACATAATAATTCACTATAACTATAAAAATTCGTTTTGCACATGATGCAAAGAAGAATTGTTTTTTGATGCATTTTTCTATTATGCAGATACAAATCTTTTTGAGTGGGTGTTACGTAATGGCAATGAAAACATTCATAAACTTTTTCATCTGCCTGACAGAGCTCTTTATTTGTGCTATCATAAGTATCAGAGTTAAAGAATGCATTTTGTAATTCGCCAAGTCCATATTTCAATCGAGTAATAAATTGATCATCAGGTGCAGATTCTCCGGAGGGTTGCAAGACAGGAGAAAGTCGATGTTCAGCTAGAAGATGAAGTGCAAGCTGTTTGCCATTTACAGCAATTTTTTTTGCATGATTACAATAAACACATGTTTTGGCTGTAGTTTTGACACTTGCCTTCAATAATGCTGGCAATGTGATTGCAGATAAAGCTTCTTCAATAATTAATTCAGTAGCTGCCATTTCTTCACCTGCAATTTGTATAATTTCTTCTGGTTCAATTTGTTTTATTGTTGATATTTCCTCTGTTTGTTGAGTATTCTCCTTTTCGGATTCTTCTTTGGGTTCCTCTTCATTTGTTTGAGACTCGTCGATATGAAGGGTCTCTTCTTCTTCATCATCTGCAGAGGGAGTGTCAGGTGCAAATGTTGGCATCTCTTCTGTATGATCCTCCTTGTGAGGAGAGGCCTTTAATTGAGATTCATTTTCTATCCTTTCAGGAGATTTTTCTTCTTTTTCTTCATCCATTTTATTTTCATTTTCCTGAAGGTTAATCTCTGGTACTGTGCCAACAATGTTTTCGAGCATTGTTGTATCAATTATCTCAGAATTAGTATAATTATCCTCTTCGATATCTGCCTTTTCACTTTGTTTAATTTCAACTGATGAATGAATAATTTCACCATCTGATTTGTCTTCTTTTATATTATTTTTTGACTCAGAAATAAGTGATTTTTTAAGAACTTTTTTACGAGTCGATTCTTTTTTATTCTGTTGTTGCTGGGCTAAATTAAATGGTGATTTTCGACAATTAGGTTGATGGTTTCCTTTAATTCCACATAATGAACAAGGGGTATCTGATTTGCCTTTTAATTTTCTATTAACAGGAATGCATTCATGCTCAAAAAATTCTTCATCCTCAGAAAAAACACGATCACATGTACAGCACATAAGGAAAAAAGATCCCGTATATTTAGAAAAGAAATCTTCAGGCAAAGAAAAATTGGATTCAATTACACCATGTTTATTTGTTAGATGTAAGGCCAAATTGTCTGGCTCTGAGAACATTCCAAGACATAATAAACAAATATACCGCCTATGCACCTCTCGCATATGCAAAAAAAGATTCCAATTCTCATAATATGTACCGCAAACAGAACAGAGATAAACTTTGCGTGTGATACGAATATTCGTTGAAGGGGCATCTGATGTTAAATTGGGTATAGATGGTGGCTTGTTATTTCCTTTTTTGGTATTTTTCAAACATGTATCTTGATGGCTTTGTAAGGCTTGCATTGTAGGAAAACCAGATTCATCACATTTATAACATTTAAATTTTACTGTAGGCTGCAAGCCTAAATACTGAGCATATTCTGTCAATTGGGCATTTTGTTCTTCACCCTCATCAGAATCCACTTTCTCTTCTGTATCCGATGTTTGCTCTTCAATTTCAATGTTATCTTGTTGAGAAGAGAAAGGGGTTTCATTTAATATACGTTTTTTATTACCTTTAATTTCTACATGCCCTTCAGTTGTATTTACACTTGTATCTTCTATAGAAAATTTTCTTTTCGTTAACTTTTTATTAATATTAATTTCATTGTCCATTTGCTTCTTTTTATTATTATTTAGCAAAGATTTAGAAAACTCTCCACTTTCCCCCGCATTTTGATCATGTTTGTTTTTACGAAATTTTTTTGTGATTGGAATTGTATCCGAATTAAAATCACGTTTTATAATTTTTTTTGTAAAAGATTTTAATAAATGTCTTTTCACTTTACCACCACAATCAGACTTTTTATTAATTTTGACTAAATTTTTTTGAGACTGTAATATTATGTTTTTATCAATTGATGAGGCATCACCCACATCAACATGTTGTTTACATAACAAGTCTTGATCGTTTAAATGTCTATTAGATTTAATCACTTCACTTTCTTCGTCATTATCATTTTTATCTTCAACACTAACAACATTTTCCTCATTTTTATTTCTGTTGTCTTTTAAATTATCAACACTTTTAACTTCCACATCACCATTTTGTTTCTTTGGACTAATAGGAACTATATCTGTTGAGCCTAAACTAATTGCTTTATCATTATTCACTAAATTTTCACTTTTTTCCTCTTTATTCTCCTTCAAATGATGTAAACTTGAAGATTCCCGTTGTAATGCACCATCTTCATCTTCCATTATGAGCACGCTTTTTCGATGAGTTCAAACTAAAAAAAAAATTAAATTAATATTAATATGAACAAATGAAAATCACAAATGTCAGTTGATTGACATGTCTAACATGTAACATAATTCTTAAAATTATTTAAAATTTATATTAAACAGAATATGTGTTACATCATGACGAATGTTTTGTTTAAAAAAAAAAATTATTACCTACTTATTATAGTGGATTTTACAAATGAATTGAATGATCTCTTTAAAATGCCAAAATTGCATTCAATTTGAATTAAATTTCCACATGCCAGATGCTTATAAAGATATATTTTATAAATATGACTCAACGTTGATAAAATAAGTATCGACTAAATGCCTTAAAACATGAATTCTATTGTGTAAATACAGTTTGGATGCACAGTATTTTTAGAGATGTTTAAACGTTCTATAAAAACAAAAATAAATGTAAAATCACATGAGACAAAAGATAAAGATATTAATACACTTACCGTTTAAGAATAATTTGCAAGATATTTGTTAAATATTGATAATGAAGAAGCCTTCTGTTCCCCGCCTAAAAGGTTAGTAAAATGGCGTCACGTTACGATGAGAAGCAACACTTGCGCTTTACCCTGCACTTGCAATGAGACATCTAGTTCGTGTTATAGGTTACCAGACACTATGTCATTAATATTTATTTTTTATTAAAAAAAAATTCTCTAAATATTTCATTTTTAGGCTTTTATTTATAATAACAATTTTATTAAGACATCAAAGTTCTCCCACTATGCTTATTATCTTTTATTTTTGGCTTTCTTTTTATGAACGCCATTTGCAATTCCCATCATGCATTGCTCGAACAGCAGTGAATAGAGCAACGTTATCGATATAAATATTTATTTTAATTAATTTTTTTTTAAATAATAGGTATGACATATGTTAGATATATAGGGATATATTTTTTTTTTTTAAACAAAAACTAAATAAACAAATATTATTGATTTTCAAAATTTAATATTACAAAAAACCACAACAAAATTTTATATTGACATGTAGCTATCATCACATGGCATTTTTTTTTTCAACATACATCAAGTATTTTGATCAAGTTTTCATTGATTTTCATCTAAAATATAAGACATTATTTATTTTTTAAAATGAATAATTCAATTATTATTAATAATTAGTCATTTTTTTTTATTAGAAAATCATAATGGCTGAAATTTCTTCAAAAAATCATGATTTCGAGGTAAGAAAAATATTCAATATCTCTTATTTTTATAGAAAATTAATTACTTATATATTCCTTGACTTTTTTTTAATTTGAAAGAAATAAACAACAATGTAGTTAATGAATTGGAATAAATTCCCAATTTGGATCAAACTTTCGAAATTTCAAAATCAATAATGTCAAAATTTCAATCAAATGAACCTATTTTGAAATTATTTTTTAATAATGCAGTAAGTTATAAAAATTTTATTGCAAATGATTTTGTATTAAATTTTTTTTAAATAAGCCATAGTATTTATATTTATAGTAATTTTTTATTTAAAATTTTACTTTAAGAAACTTGATATTTAAACAAGGTCCCATTTCAGACTAATATTGATTAAAATTTAGAATTATTAAAAAATAATGAATACCTTGCCTCAGAACTAACTGGATGAATATATAATTGAGATGACAAATAAATACACAAAAACCTTTGAAATTTATTTTTATTGATAAAAAATTTTTCTTATTAGATGAGAAAACATTGAAAGGTTCTGGGTATAGAGCCCTATCTTACTAATAATCATTGAAAAAGATTAATTAGAGGGAATTTAGAATCTTACCCTTTACATCTTGTAGCCCTGAAGGAAATTTTAGACTATAAATCCAAGAAGTCTTCTTCTTGATCCATAAATGACACTTTGTTCAATCGTTTTCTTGATATTATATATATATTTTATATTTCTTTTAATGTTTTCATTTCTCTTCTACAGACCCTCACGGAGGTGTTTCGATGTTTCATTTGTATGGAAAAACTTCGAGATGCCCATTTATGCCCTCATTGTTCCAAGCTTTGCTGTTACATTTGTATCCGTCGATGGCTAACAGAGCAACGATCTCAATGTCCTCATTGCAGGGCTTCCCTTCATTTGCACGAACTCGTTAACTGCAGATGGGTAGAGGAAGTCACACAACAATTAGACACCTTACAAACTGTCAACTTGCCTGCCAATGGTCTTGGCGATGGAGAACGCGATCGTTGTGAAAACCATCAAGAAAAGCTCTCTGTTTATTGCTGGACATGTCGGAGATGCATTTGCCATCAATGTGCTCTCTGGGGTGGCACTCATTCGGGGCATACATTCAAACCTCTGGAGGAAGTCTATGAACAACACGTGACGCAAATAAAAGACGAAGTAGCTCATCTTCGGCGAAGGTTGATGGAATTAATAAGCCTTGTTAAAGAAGTAGATAGAAATGTGGAATCAGTTCGGGCAGCAAAAGATGAACGTGTCCGGGAAATTCGTACTGCCGTTGAATTAATGATTGTAAGACTTGATTCACAATTAAAAGCTAAATTGTTGACATTAATGGGCCAAAAAAATTCACTCACTCAAGAAACAGAACAACTTGAAACTCTTTTGCAAGAAATTGAACATCAACTTCATATCTGTACAAGAAGTGAATTGATAACAAAAAGTGCTGAGCTCTCTCGAATGATCCATCAATTAAGAAAAAAACCAATGGCCAATTTTGTAACAGCACCAGTCCCGGCAGATTTTCAAAGGTAACAAACATTATAATTAAACTCTTTTGATATCATAACCCCTGAATATAACACAAGTTTATAAGGTATAAACGCAAACTAATTTATATATATAATATATATAAACCTATAGAATATATTATACTGGCTGTGACTATATATAGATAGATAGAATAAATATAGATGAATGCATGGGGTCAAAAGCATAAAACAAAATTTATACCGACGACTTTTTAATATGAACATCAAATTTTTTACACAAATAATATTAATATAAAGGTATAATAATTTTACTTACAGTCTAAAGCGCCCCATACACGCCGTACTTTAGTACGCGACCCAGGCTCGGAAGAATGATTCTTCAGCTAAAGATTTCCCTATTTTGTTACCGCGTGAGAGCGCGTTTCGGGAAATTCTTATTTGAAGCTTTAAACCACTGTAGATTCCCAACAGCTAATCAGATCAGATTAAATGTGATGTCTATTAGTGCAGTTAGAAAAACTCTAATTGACTATATAAAAAATCGCAATTAATTAACTCTAAAATCAATTCTCTCTATATATTTCATATATAGGTAAGAGAATTAATAGTTTGAAGTCAGGCAAAAGACGTTAAAAGGCCACCAGCTGTGTAGAAGACACACCAAATTTTTTTCTTAAACCGAATAAGTTTTTAATGAAAAATTTCGTGGCTCAAACTTTAAAAATTTTCCAAAAACGAATTCCATCTTTTATAAAAACAATGAAATAATCACATGTAGAGGGACTTAAATTTACATCCAGTCCGTATATGTAAGAAAAAATTATGAATCTCTGCTTTAAAACAAACCTGTTTCAATTTCAAGAATTCGACAATTTTTGTTTTCTTTCCTTTCAGCTAGGGCTAATAAAAACTTTGAGATAATTGGGAATCCCGATTACTGACGTCTGGAAATCGAGTTTCTACTTTACTCTATAATAATATGGAACTGTCTTTTAATGCTTTTTATTGTTATTTTTTTTTATTAGTGAAGTCGTTCCGGGCTATGACAAATCGACCTTTGTGATGCAACAATTCACTCAACTACAACATAAAGCAGATCCTGTTTATTCAGCGCCTTTACATGTTAATGGTCTTTGTTGGCGATTAAAAGTCTATCCAGATGGAAATGGAATTGTTCGAGGAAATTATCTATCTGTTTTCTTAGAGCTAAGTGCTGGATTGCCAGAAACTTCAAAGTAAGTTTCATTTATCTTCAAATATATTATGAAAATGATTCTTGAAAAAGATGTAGTGCTTTTATTATTATTTTACAACGCTTTTTCTATTTGTAATTTGTAATATACTCCCAAATGTTCTACATGGCTGCCTCCCGTAGCAAGAACGATGTCGAGGCTGTACACGAATTCCTCCCAAACACCCTTCAATTTATCGGTTGACACAGACGCTAGTGCCGTTGTGATGCGAGTCTTCAAATCTTCCAATGAGGAATAAAGACTTGATCCTTGACATAACCCCATAGATTGAAGTCACAAGGCGTTAGGTCCGCGCGATCGAGGGGACTCACATCACTACGGCATTAGCGTCTGTATCAACCGATATGTTGAAGCGTGCATAGGAGGGATTCGTGCTACGGGTGGCAGCCAAGTAGGACATTTGGGAGAATATTACAAAGAGAGAATAAGCTTTACTTTTATTGAACCATTTTTCTAAATAAAGTTTTTTTTTTTTTTTTTTTTTTAAACATTCACACTTTTTTCTCATTCACACTCACACTCACACACACATTCACACAGTCTTTTCGGCAACTTAGGCCATTTACGACTTTTACGATAACCGTTGTATTGAATATATCTATTGGGGGTTCAGGCATTTCTATTTAAGCCATCTGGTATCCAAATGACTTAAATAAAATCATCGGACTGTCTGGGGTCCGAACCCGCGACGTTTGGTATAGGAGGTAGGCACGCTATCTACTACGCCACACCCGGGGGTCTAAATAAAGACTAAATAAAGTTATTGACAAAATTAGAGCATTCTTTTTGGAACACTCTGTTTTATGTTTTGTATTTTTTCGAAATCTATAACATTTAAGACTTCATAGACTTTTAAACATTTAATTTATTTTGGAGGTTTATGATATTTTATAAATAATAGATTTTATTCTCTAATGCTGAACTCAGAACTTTGTAAAATTAAATAGTTTAATCAAAAATTAACCACCCTATATATAGAAAACCCATTTTTTTAAATGATTGATTTATTTTTTCTTTAGATATGAATATCGTGTGGAAATGATTCATCAAGGCTCTCGAGACCCAAGCAAAAATATCGTCCGGGAATTTGCATCCGATTTTGAGATTGGCGAATGTTGGGGATACAATCGATTCTTTCGATTGGATCTTTTAGCAAGTGAAGGATATTTAAATACCGAAAGGGATACTCTTATATTAAGGTAGAATATTTTTCCATTTTGGCATTTAGTATTGGTAAAGATCATCGATCTTTCTTTAATATTTATTTCCCGCACATAGCAAACTAAAAGGATGTGCATGGCAGCCCCCAAGTTCTGAAGATAGTCTGACCTTAGCCGAAACGTCAGCGCGTGGAAAAATAAATATTAATGGAAATTATTATAATAAAATCTAGCTGCCTAAATTACAAATTTACATCTCTTTAAGCTTATTTATATTTCTGTCATAAATAAAAATATTTGAAATTTAAAACTAACTAACAACTAAATTTTGCATTACTCTATGATGGAAAAAGTATTTTTATAAATAAAGTTTAATCTTTTAATCGAACGTTTGCAGATTCCAAGTTCGACCCCCAACATTTTTCCAAAGATGTCGAGATCAACAATGGTACATCAATCAACTCTTGACAATACAAAATCAACATCTAGCGCATATTAATGCTCTTAAAGAGGTATTATTACATATTTCATTTCATTTCTCATTATTCTTACTAGGTTTACTATGTAAATTTGATCTCGGGCTTAAAACAGAGGTAATATGCTCGATTCAAGTTCTAAGGGCCTGGGGTTCGCTTCCCCCAATGTGCGATAATAATTTATTCAAATTTTATGATTACTAACAACAAATCAATCAGCTAGTAATTAACTTGCTCTGTTTCAGAAATTGTCCCTGAAATGTTGCACGTTATTGTAGATAGCAACATTTCATTATGTATTATTAATAACTAAATAATAAATAAACCACGATTCATGCCAAAAATGTATTTTAATTCTAATAATAACAGTCGTGAGAGTCTTGAACAATTAAAAATTCGACATAGTTAACTCTACAAGAATATCGCTTAATCAGAAAAGTTAATTTTCTTGTTTTTTTTTTTTTTTTTCAGCGTTTGGCTTTGGAAATTAGCCGGAATAATATTACTGCTTCAACGCCACGTAATGAAAATTTGGATAATTGTAATATACCTTCGCCAATATATGAATCGGCTTCAAATCGAATTCTAATTTCACCCACTGCATCTCCAAGGTAAACTATCGCTTTAAAGAAACAACTAAGTATTCACTTTATAATACAGTCTTAAAAGCTAAAATGGCCAAGCCACTTTGCCGGTTAATAATGATCAATTTTTTGGTAGCAGAGGTGTGGTTATTCATCATGAAGAAATCATGTCATTTTTTTTTACTCTGCCAGTATCTTTCAAAACGCCATTGACGTATTGATTCATTAATGTGCGCATCATATTTATTTTGGTAAAGATGTCAAGTTACTAGCCATTTAAAGACAATTCGCGGCATGCAATGCTTTTTCTGTTTAATCAAAAGAATGTCAGCGAATTCTCGGAGATTTATATCAAAGCTGCTCCAACGAATCCAATTTGTGTGCGCTGGTTTAGACGCTTCAAAAATGGCGAATTCGAGGGCGCCGAGTTGCAAGTTAAGGCGAACGGTCAATGCGGAGTGCTAATGTCAACAACCCTGACCATGTCTTCTGGGGTTGTTGACAGTAGTACTCCGCATTGACCGTTTCGCCTAGAACCGCTTGCAACTCGGCGTCCTCGAATTCGCCATTTTTAAAGCGTCTAAACCAGCGCACACAAATTGTATTCGTAGGAGCAGCTTTGATATAAATCTCCGAAAGAATTCGCTAACATTCACTCTCGTTTTTTCTTTTGATTAAACAGAAAAAGCGTTGCGTGCCGCGAATTGTCTATTTTATTATTCCCTCTGAATTTTTAGGTTTTTTTAAGAATTATTAACCGGCACACCTGGTGTGGTTTACTCAATTATCACTTTTAAATCAGGGATGGTCAACCCGAACCCACATGCTCTCGTAATTCACATATTATTTAACTTAATTCAAAATCTTATTTTTAAATATTTGATAAAAATAAATAATTTTTCTCTACCTGTTTTTCTACCGTGTGAAGGTATAAAAATAACGTAATGTTAGAAATAAATTTTTAAAATATAATCATTACTATAATATAAAGCCACTGACTTCCGTTTTATGTTCCTGTTTACCACTCTCTCTCTCGCTGATTGGTCAGAGAGAGAGAAAGTGGAGTCAGTGAGGGAAAGGCGAGCTTCGGCAAGCTTTCCCACTTGTATTTTATTTTTTTTTTTCAACACATACTTTTTTTCCATTCACACTCACACTCACAGACACATACACAACTTAGGCCATATAAGAATGGCTTAAATAAAATCATCGGGCCTGGGATCCGAACCCGCGACCCTTGGTATAGAAGGTCAGCACGCTACCAACTACACCAAGCCCGAGGGCTATTTTAATATTTAACATTAAATAATTAATTGAAAAATATATCATTTATTAATATTATGAAAAAAGGTGTAATCAGAAAAAATTCTTGATTGCACCTTTTGCTTTCAAGGTTGGCCACCCTGTACTAAATAATGCTTGTCATTTATTTTTATTTATTTGATTGTTTTAGCCGACCATCGACTTCCACTCCATTACATTCCGCACCGGCTTTGAAACAATCAGCCACGAATTTACATCAGACAGTTTCTCTTTCAACACTTTCTACTTCTAATTCTGTAATTTCTGTCAATTCTGTTGCGCCAACTCCAAACGGCCTGAATGTTGTTAATAAATCTTCACGGAGTAAACCAGCAGCAGCGTCGTCAAGCAATGAAGCAATTCCTGTTTGCACTATGCCAAATGGATTCAATCCGAAACGCCATATGCTTACTACGAATATAGGACAAACTAATTTTGACATTTCAACCATTCTCAACTCTACTATTATGTTGGATACTTCAAGTAGCACCGAATCCGAGGTAAACAATCTAAATAAATCGGGTATGACTTCCCCAAAACCAGTCAGCGGGGCGATCCTTTTGAATTTAATAAATCTTAAGATCCAATTTTCGGTTCTGGATCGAAATCATTTTTTGGGGAGGATCTTGGATCTGGATCACGACGCAAATCGGGAGGGTAGATTTAAGGATTTGGATCGAAATAATTTTTGCTCTCTAGATAATCTTTTTCGAAATTCTGGATTTTTGCAATCCTTTTCAAAGGATTGTCAATTCTTTAAAACTGTTTACTTTTTAAGCAAGATCATTAGCTGAATCAATATGTAGCAGGATAAATAAAAAGCTAAGCAGCTATGATTATTTATTTATTGCATTAGAACCCACAGCGACGTTTCGGTCGACTCTGCGGCCATCTTCATGGATAGGGTTCAGTTCAATAGAAACCCTCTTATGTTCTTTGATAGACATTTTATAAAATTAATTAACGATCTATCAGGTATATTAATTACATCCAGCGCCCAGTCAAAGTCAATATTAATTAATATATGAAGATGGTCGCATAATTGACCGAAACGTCGCTGTGGGTTCGAATGCAATAAATAAATAATCATAGCAGCTTAGCCTTTTATTTATCCTGTTTTTTACTTTTTATTAAATATATTCTTTAGAATTGTTTTAGAAATAATGCCTATTTTTATATATAACAACATAAAATTTCTGGTCATGATTCAAATGTCTAAAAATGTGTAAATTCGCCGAAGAAATAGATTTTAATTCGGCAATTTAATTTAGAAACTGGATCGGATTTCTGGATCCAACCGGATTTTTGGATTGCGGATCTGAATTTGCCTTTTTCTAAATAGTATCGGATCGCCCGAGCTTGTCAGATTGCTAATCCTCTTTAAAGGATTTTGCCCATTCCTGGCACAGACCTCTCCAAAGAACTGAGTCCAAGGAAGAGTCCTCAAGTCTTGAAATAGAATAAGAAGCGAGAATTGGGAATCCTCTTTCCTTTCATACATTCATGCGCTCGCAATATACCAGGTATAATATATTTTATCTCTCATTTTATTTGTATTTAAATTTTTTTAGGATGCCAGTGATCACGATTCATTTGCTGAGAATCTCAATTCTCCAAATTTACAAAATACAAGCGTAGACAATACAGAATGTGGTGAGAATTCCAATGATGAGAATGACGTCGATGATGAAAACATGTCAGGTGAGTTGAAACCCTTGCCTATTTTTGTTTCTTTTTCCCTTTTCTCAACTTCCTTGTTTTCAAGGATTCGGGGAGGTCATGGATATCTTATCGCAAATCCCTCAAGCTGTTGATAAAGATATAGAAATGCCAACTCGTGAATATCTCCCAATTGTCATCGATATTGATACCGATCAATTGAATGAAAATTAAAATTTACAAATGGACAATTTTTTTGTCCTATTTTTTTTATTTTTTTGTTTATTAAAAATTATTAAAAATTTGTATATAACAAAAATTTAAAGTTATTAAATTATTTGAGATGGCTCTGGCTAATAAAATAACAATATAAATTCTCTGATCATGATTATTTGCAATGTAATTTATAATTTGTTTATAACTATTTCATATCCAGGAGAAAACGACATTGAATTTTCAATGTCTCGGCCCAGGACTTCGATGGCTCCTGATTCTCTCCTCACGGAAGCCGACCTTGGAGCGACCGGGTAAGCTTTTGCATTTTTTAATTAATAAATATAGGAATATAAATTAGACCTCAGACTTGACAAACTCGGCCATTTTGAGATTATTCAAGTCTTAGCGACGTGTCTAGTCTACCTTAGCACCAATTAGCTCGTACTTCTGAATTCTAATATACTCAAAAATTTGGCTGCGCATCGTGTAATTCTCTCTCTCACTCTTTATTTTATATATATATATATATATATATTCTGAAAGGTTCGCGACCGGATGTATGCAAAGATAAGTTTTCTCGGGTTAAGTCGCGTGGGGTGCTGAGATTTACTCGACGTTTCGGCCTCTTTTGGAGCCATTTTCAAGAGAGAAGGAAGTTAGGAGGTAATGGTGGAGGGGGTTGTTTCCGGGGTCGCATCTTCCTGGTCCCCAGGTCAATTTGGTGGATGACTCAGAGGCGTGGATTGGTCTCTGAGAGCTGGAGGAAGGTTTGTTGTGTGTAATTGTGTTGGTTTAGGTTCGAAAAGAGAGCCGAAACGTCGAGTAAATCTCAGCACCCCACGCGACTTAACCCGAGAAAACTTATCTTTGCATATATATATATTTAAAGTCAACCGGCGCTAAATCGATTTGAAAACTATAATTTAAAAGCGAATTATCAAATGAATCAATAATAATTTTATATATATATATTATATAGAGATTTCTATTTCATTTGACTAATCTATATTAATTTTTTAGTCTTTCAGATAGTTTAGACGAAGAAATCATGCTTTTGCAATTTATTGAGAATTCAAGAGATTCACCTTTAATGCCACCTCTGCCAATGAACCATTCTCGAAATCGTAAGTAAATAAAAAATAGTTGATTTATGAATTTTAATCAAAATCGTTGGAGCGAATTCTGAGAATATCGAAAAAAACTGAAAAAGTGCATTAGTAAAGTAGTAGTACTCTGGTCGATTTTGTTCAAAAGCTTCATATCACGTCCCAGGAGAGCGCCTAACTTAAATATAAAATTTCAACCTCCTAGCTCTTTTCGCTCTTGAGATATTTTGTTGCACACAGACAGACCATTTCGCGAAAACCACTTTTTTGGATTCAGGGGACCTCAAAACGTGTATATCCATCAAAATCTCGACATCGGATTTTTGACATTAAACCAATACTTTCTATATAAATATATATTATCGACGCTCTCAGTAGAAAAGTGCCTAACTCCACTTTTTTTCGAAAATCATTTTTTTTGTATTTTCTGTTGAGAAATATCATTCTCTTTATGCCCTGAACTGAGTAAAAGCGTAATTCAAATTTTTCAGTTCGAAAAGTGTTTAACAGGGGCTCTAACAATGACACTGTAATGTTTTTTGGCTCTCCTGAAAAATAAACAAAAATGGAGTCAGGCACTTTGCTAATTAGAACGTCGTTATACATTTATAGGTAAAAGAAAGTAAAAACGTCCAACAATAAAGTATTAGTACTCTTTGAAAAAAGATAATTTGTTTAATTCATTCATAAACTGAGAGTATTAATTTTAATTTGATTTTCAGGATCTAAATTTACTCATCGCAAGTCGAACAACTCGAGCTCAAGGCAGCCACTTGTGACTGCCAGCAGTGTTTTAGACACGTTGCAACTGAACATGGCTGGCCTACTTGTTGACAATCAACAAACTCCAAATGTACAACCAGAGACGCCCCGTCGACGTAGCATTCGACGTGCTTGGCAATTACGTCCTCTTTTGTCGCTGGAAACCACTAATGAGACGCAACCAACTCGTCAAGACAATTGGACGCCTTCGAACCAAGATCCACAAGTAAATGTCAAATTTGATTTCTTTGGGATGCGATTGGAATGTTAGCTGGTCTCTGGCTAGATTGATATATATATATATATATATATATATATATATATATATGGGTGATTCTACGCTATTTGGATTTTTTGTGTCCAGAAACAAAAAATACTCTGTTCAATTTAATATTCATTATTTCCTTAGTTGACATTATTTTCGTATCTGTAATGATAAAGGCCAGAAGATATTTTAATTTTCTTTAGTTTTATTAGCACCAGGGGAAATATGTTACCAGGAGAGTGACACTATTGGCAGAGTTGTGAAAATTAAGCTAGGGAATTGACAGACAATTAATTATTTGTCTATTTATTTCAATTGTACTGGCCAACAAATCACAATGCCAGCTGAAAACATTCAATGGCAACAACAACAACATAAACATTATTTAATAATTTATAGCTATTATCATTTGGCAAGAAAATTGATAATTGACTTTCTAAATTTATATTTTTCAGTCTTCACCTTTTACTGATCGTTTCTTGGAGCTTCTTGATATAACGCCAACTTCAACAAATAGAGCGATTCTGGTTACAACTCGATTAGGGTAAATGTTTATAAAATTGTTTTTCAATATCTTTTTCATTAATGTGTAATTTTAAATGGCATTTTAGCCGTGTTCCGAATAACGCAACTTCTTCAATTGCCCCCGATTGCACGAGCAGTCCTCTCAATTCGCCCGAGGCTAGAAACCCTTCGAAACAAGCCTTTAATAATCGGCAGACAGCTGAGAATTATCCAGAATCGTCGTCAATGACCACGAACTCGACCTCGAACTTTGCTTGGACTCCAGCAACGTATACCAATCATGGTGAGCGAAACTTCCATCTAATTCTCCTTGAAATGATCATTAATTTTATTCAGGAAGGGAAATCTTGCAGTTACAGCAGGCAGCAATCGGGAAAGGGACTGCCAACCAGAACGAGAAGAAGTTTTGCCAAAAGAAGAAGCGAAATCGGACAAGAAAAACTAAATAAAGGCATAATATATACATAAATATATATACATAGATATATTAAAAAAAAATGTTTTTTTTTCCAAGCATTAAAAAACATTAATATAATGATAATTCCCTTCTAAAAGTATTTTTTATATAAATTTTTTAATATTATTTATTTTTTTAACCTTTATTAAAAAAAAAATTATTTAATATATTATAATTCAAAGTTATTATTATTATTATTATTATTATTTTTTTTTTTTTTTGTTCTTCTGTGATAAAAGATTCAATATTTTATTATCATTAATAATTTTGTTTAATTTTGAATGATTCTTTAATTAAAAATAAAATCTAATATTCAATAAAACCTCCGCAAAAAGAATTAACATTTGTTCTCTTTCTTTAGCTTTATATCATAATAAATTGTGCCTAATATATTGGGCTTTTTAAAACAATGGTTGCCCTCGGGGCGTGGTGTAGAGGTTAGCGTGCTAACCTCATATACCAAACGTCGCGGGTTCGGACCCCAGGCAGTCCGATGATTTTATTTAAGCCATCTGGATACCAGATGGCTTAAATAAAAATGCCTGGACCCAATATATATAAATTCATAAATAACGGTTATCGTAAATGTCTTATATGGCCTGAGCTGCCGAAAAGACAGTGTGAATGTGTGTGTGAGTGTGAGTGTGAATGAGAAAAAAGTGTGAATGTTTTTTTTCAAAAAAAAAAAAAAAAAAAAAAAAAAAAACTTTTAAACAATTGTTTCAGGTGGTGACAAAAATATTGCCCGGCAATAAATAGTTCCTGGGCAATGTATAGCCAAATATGTCTCGGCAATGTTTTGGCATCAGTGTTGCCCTGCAATATTGCCTTATTTTCGCTCAAAAAAACCATGCCGGCCACTAGTTGCAATGCGAGCCATTGCCGGCATCACGGATATATTGCCGAGCCATACGAACCTACTCCTGGCAATATTTGCTCAATATTGAGCCATGTTGCCCAGCCATCATTGCCGTAAAATATTGCACATTGTACAGGCCCCTTAACTTAAATAAAAAGTTTCAGTCTTATAACTGAATTCCTTCATACTTTACTAACATGAACGTTATATATTACAAATATAAGAGAAGAAAAAATTGGAGGAACAAATTGCAACAAAATTTTATGAATTGAGGGAGGCGTGACCACTGGACCCCCTTCTGGCTCGGGCCCTGCCAATTACAAGTATTATTTGTGAATTAAAAAAAAATTATTTAGACAACTTCACACGGTGTTCCCAGGCGGTCACCCATCCAAGTACTGACCGTGCCCAATGTTGCTTAACTTCGGTGATCAGACGAGAACCGGTGGATCAACATGGTATGAAAGTTGCCTTATTTATATATCAGCGATTCCCAACCCGTGGGCCGCGGACGTCCAAGAAAAGATAAAAATTATATATATTTATATAAAATTATATAACCCAGTCTATACACTAGGCCTCAGTATTTTTTTTTACGGAAAAAGTGGGCCGCACATCAAAAAAGTTTGGGAACCACTGTTATATATTACCAGATTATAGTCTCTTAAGCCAACCTTGCTTAAGCCTAGTTTACACTTAGCGATTTTAGTCAAGTCTCAGGGAAGTAGCGCAACAATTTTTTCCGTGTTACGAGGAGTCGCGCGTTTGATATATTAAATTTTGATTTTGTATTTTATTGTCAATAATATACGAATTGTTATTTAAGAGACTATAATCTGATAATATATAAATAAGGCAACTTTCATACCATGTTGATCCACCGGTTCTCGTCTGATCACCGAAGTTAAGCAACATTGGGCACGGTCAGTACTTGGATGGGTGACCGCCTGGGAACACCGTGTGAAGTTGTCTAAATAATTTTTTTATAATTCACAAATAATACTTGTAATTGGCAGGGCCCGAGCCAGAAGGGGGTCCAGTGGTCACACCTCCATCAATTCATAAAATTTTGTTGCAATTTGTTCCTCCAATTTTTTCATTCTCTTTGTAATATATATAAACAGAAAAATATTTACATTTTGTTACCATGGTCTCCTATCTTTCCTATGAAGTATGAAGAGTAAAGTGTGCTTCAAAAGATTTCAAGGACAAAATGAGAATATACATTTTAAAGAGCATCTAAAAATTAATTGATTAATGAATTTTAATCAAAATAATTGGAGCGAATTTTGAGAAAATCGAAAAAAACTGAAAAAGTGCATCAGTAAAGTACTACTATTCTTTGGCTGATTTTGTTCAAAAGCTTCGTGTTACATCTCAGGGGGGTGCCTAACTTAAATATAAAATTTATCTTAAATTTTACCAAAGGAGAAAATGAAATGAAATGATTTTAATATTAATATCTTATTTACAAATTACTTTTTACAAAAAAATATAAAATTAAGTTGAATATTATGATTTCTTCCTTGACTCCATGATAACTTCTAGTTGTTGTTTGAGGTCAATGAGATCCTTGTCAGGAACGTATCTCTCTTGTTCAAGTAGGGGAGAATAGGGTTGCACCTCAATGTTCACCCCCTCGGGGGCTGAAGCCTCAATCAGTTGCAAGAAAATTGAAAGCAAATTGGATTCCACGTCAACGATCTGTAATTCATTTTTTATTTTAATCACAAACTGCATTTTATATATATATAAAAAAAAATGAAATTTTACCTGAATATTGCGTTGATATATCGATAATTTGTATTCTGTATCTATTACAGAACTTTGGGGTTTAAATTTTTCTATCGCAAGTGTTTTTGATGGGAGAGGAAATCTAAAAGAAAAACTTTTGGTTAATTTTAGGAAAAAAATTCAATTAAATTTTAAATAATGATGTGAGTGAATAAAAGAAAAAGTTAATAATTTTTGGACACATGATAAATATTGAAATTTAAAAAAATTGTATGAAAATATTCGCCTTTTTAATCCTAAAATGTCAGTCCCCTGGGATGTACCAACTCAAAAAGTGAACATTTAAATGCAAATTTATTTTAAACTATTAGATTTATATCATTATATATATATATATATATATCCATATCGATATAATCTAAGATAATTTATTAAACGTTGTTAAGTCATAAATTTTGATTTTAAATAAATTTACATTATTTTTTTTTATTTCAAAGTCTCCTCGATTAGAGAGTCAGTCCCCTGGCTTATGCAAAATTTGAAAAATATATGATATTATACACTGTTGATAAAATAATTATTTGTTTTATATAAGTTTAGGGTGTAAAGATGGCATTGGTGCCCAAATACCGAGCGTTATCCATCTTTTATATAGCCTACTTTTATTGTTATTTTTGTGTCGAAAATCAGCATCTAAACACTCAATTCGTCAGTCCCTTGTTAAATAATATTTTGGTAATTTATTAATAATTATTTCAACAATATACTGGATTTTCTGTCTTTTTTATTGTTATAAATAATATATAAAAAATATTATTTAACTTAGTTTTTAGTAAAATATTAGCAGATTTTTTTGTGTTTTTTATTAAAAACATCAGCCTACTGGATTCAGTCCCCTGGAAGCGCAGACTATTTTGGGAAAACCACTTTTTTGGATTCAGGGGAGCTCAAACGTGTATATCCAACAAAATCTCGACATCGAATTTTTGACATGAATGTGAGAGTAGACCAGAATCACCCTCCTTGTATAAGAAGCGGTGACAAGAGAGAAATTTTTCTTTCATATATTGGGAATGTGAGTTATTTGCTGGTGAGGTCGGGACTGCAAAGGGTAGCACACCGATGCCCCGAATAGACCGAGATCCAGGGGGCCATGGCACGGTTAAGCCCACCAACAAATAAGCATACAAATTGTTAAATCTATTTTTATTATTAGCCAAAACTCCCGTGGCCCCCGGAATCGAACCCTCGAGGATCTTGCAGGCGACTCTCGACCACCCCAGCAAAAACTCACATTTTATATGCAGCTGGCATTGCAATTTCACTCAAAAGTGAGACATTTTTATACTGTTCATTTGAATCAGATATTAATAATTTACAAATGTCTCGCCGGGAATTATTATACCTTTTTGCTTCTAATCCGTTCTTAGAGGAAATCAAAATGTTAAAAAATCTATCTATCTCGTGAAAAAACTTCTTTTGAAGGCTGTCAAAAGTGACAAATTACTTACGCGTTGTCAACATCTAAATCAATTAAATCTGCTATTCGATGAAGAAATTGTTGATATTTCTCTAAAACTGGATAATCATATCCTGAAATTTGTATATTTAATGCTGGGTATTGTGGAAATTCGGATTTTCCAACCTGAAAAAAAATGCATTTTTAATAGTTATTCTTATTTATTATACACTATAGTACCATTAAATAATCAGGATCATAAAGTTTTGAATATTTAGCCTTTGGAATTCGAATCTGATTGTAGATTCGTTTATTAAGTTGACTGAATCTTATCTGAAAGAAAATGAATTCAATTTTTTAAGCCAAGAAATTTAGAGAAAAAATAATGATTGATAATGTACCAATTTAATAAAATTCATTTTTATTATTATAAATCAATGTTAATAATTTGTTTAAAATAGATTGAAAAAAATTTATAAAATATAAATACTAGATCAGAAAAAAGAGAATACATTTCAATTAGAAAACATGCATTATACTGTTTCAAAAAATTGTTCATACAAGCGCTAGTATCGCATGGATGGTTCCAACATTTGCGTCAAATGATGAAAGTTCTATTTACTGTAGCGAATTTTTGATCCTATTATTTAGAACCGATCTACACAATGTAAGGGAATAACAACGATAACGATATCTTTTAAAGCTGGAACGCCTCAGATGCAGAAAAAGATATTAAACAAATTAAAAAACAAAAACTAAGGATCTTGGAAAAGACAAATTATTATACGTCCAACGTTGGAAGATGTTTGGCCAAGGTGTAGCTCCGTAATTTCCTAATATTTAATCGAAATTTGCCATCTCTTTAATCTTATCTCTGACAAAAATTAACGCGCCAAAGATTTTATTAAATTTTGTCAAACTTTTTTATTCATAAGTGATTTAATAATTATTTTACATGATTCCTGAAAAAGAAACAACGAAAATAAATCTACCATGGTAAGATTTTAAAAAAATTTATAAATTACTCTTTATAAATAATTTTTAATTATTTTAAGGGTTGAGAAATATCGGCCAAAGTCTTTAAATGACTTGATCTCTCATGAAGATATTATTAAAACATGTATGTATTTAAATTTTTTTACCAAATTCTTCTCTTATTATTATAACCAACGTTTTCTCTGTATTATTATTTTAGTGGAGAAATTTTTACATCAACTGCCACATTTACTTTTCTATGGCCCTCCAGGTACTGGAAAGACAAGTACAATTTTGGCATGTGCCAAACAGTTATATTCGCCAAAAGAATTCAGTTCAATGGTAAGATTTTTGTATAAACAAAGAATCATCTTTATCCCTCTTCGCCTCAAATTTTGGATACCGATAACAAGCATTAAGGCAAATTGACATATAATCAAAGAGATGTTTCGAGTTCATGTTATCATCTCACCAACAAATGTTTCCAAGGTTCGCCTTTCACTAAATTCGGTCAAATATTTCGCTCAGCCTAACGCCTGGCCATCTTCAGTGCAATATTTACTCCATCGGCTTCTAAATATTTGGCTGGAGAGAGGAATGGAAGCCGAGCATTCGAGAGCTTGGCAAAGATCTGTGAGGATCAGATGTAACAACCTTTATAATGAATTGTGCCTGAAGAAGGCCACAGAATGAGTGGCCGAAACGTTGCAATGTTTACAAACTTAAACCGAAAATCAAATTCTTTTATTAATGCTAACAACTGTGAAAGCCTATATTCCAAAAAGATTGATGTAAGCTTTTGTTAATGATGTTTTTTTTTAAATTCTTGAAAAATGTTTAGAAATAGGGAATAAATAATAGAAAACTAATACCTAGATATTTAAAATGAAAATAATATGTAACAAGTTGTATTCGATATCATACAAAAGGATTCTTGGATGAAAATCAAACCAAGAAGGGGTAATGGGGCTCCTTTACTCCAGGGGTCCAGAATCCCTCCTTTTAGATATTTAGTTATTCGTTTGTGCCCACAGCAAATAATAAATAATTTGTGTTTGTTTTTAGGTACTGGAATTGAATGCATCTGATGATAGAGGTATTGGAATAGTTCGAGAACAAATACACACGTTCGCGAGTACTAGGACAATTTTCAATAAAGGCTTCAAATTAATTATACTTGATGAAGCAGACGCAATGACAAATGATGCCCAAAACGCTTTAAGGAGAAGTAAGCAATTTTTTTTTTTTGCTAATTATATTATGTTTTCAAAAATCCCTATCTTTTAAGATGACTTGAAAGATTTCTGCCCTTTTGTTGCCTCTCTTTGAAAATACTCGGACGACTAATTAATCTATGATTAAAAAATTAAAATTTTTTTAAATTACTCACTTGGCACTGAACTTGACTAGCTTATTACCGATTATAGTCGGAGAGCTGGCGACAAAAATGGGCAAGAGTTTTCTGAAGGCTAATATTTTCAGAATAGGTTGCATTTTACTGATGGAAAGATACTCTATAGTCAGCACTTGCAATACCGGGGTGTTTAGCGGGAATAAGCCGGTAAAGTTGCGGGAAGATGGTTTTTCGCAAATATCTCGAAAACTATGCGCTTTTCCGCAAAAATTCATCTATGCAAAAATGATCGAAATTAACTTGCAAACAAAAATGGTCTAGTACATAATCACGCTAAAGTGAACGGTTCGGGAGATATAGAGGGGTAAAATCTGTAATTCTAACAATGGCTGTCATGGTAACAAGATATAAATATTTCTCTATCTCAGTGTCGCCTTTCACATTAATTACAAATTTTACCCCTCTATATCTCCTGAACCGTTCACTTTAGCGTGATTATGTACTAGACCATTTTTGTTTGTAATTTAATTCCGATTATTTTTGTATAGATGAACTTTTGCGGAAAAGCGCATAGTTTTGGAGATATTTGCGAAAAACCATCTTCCCGCAACTTTACCGGCTTATTCCCGCTAAACGCCCCGGAATTGCAAGTGCTGACATCGTATAATCATCACAAAAATAATTAATTCGAGATCTTTTTTTTTCTCCTCTCTCTAGTAATTGAAAAATTTACTGAGAACGTTCGTTTTTGTATCATTTGCAATTATTTGAGCAAAATAATTCCGGCCATCCAATCACGATGTACCCGATTTCGATTTGGGCCCTTGTCAATGGAACAGATGCTACCCAGGCTCAATTACGTAATCGAAGAGGAAAAAGGTGAAAGCAACCGAAGATGGCAAAGAAGCGCTAATGAAATTGGCTCAAGGCGATATGCGGAAAGTATTGAATATTCTCCAATCAACTTGGCTTGCTTATAAAAAGGTCAACGAAGACACCGTTTACTCTTGCGTGGGGCATCCTCTGCAAACCGAAATCACAAATATCATCAGATGGCTTCTCAACGAACCAACCAAAACTGCTTACACAAGTATCCTTTTTTAATTATGTCATATCCTCTGCTCGGCACGATTTCCGCTTCATCTTCCTTTGTTTGTTTAAATATTTATTCCTTAATTATTATTTAGATATTTTAACACTTAATAAGTCAAAAGGATATGCCCTGACTGATATCATTTCAGAAATTCATAGTTATATTTATAGAGGTAATTTTTTATTATTATTTTTATATTAATATAATATTAGGGGTAAATAAATTAAGAGTTTTTTCACATATAATTAGCTATCTGAGGTATCAGGAGTTTTGTGAAGTTAGCAACTTAATGAAGGCATCATTTATAAAAATTAAAATAATTCATTAAAGCTAATTAATTTTTTAACAAAAATTTAAAAATTTCCAAAAAATAAATAAATGTGTTTCTAATTTCACCCCTTATTTAAACCTTATACCGAACTTTGGGTCTTAACTAATTAATTACGATCTGGGCTCTTATTTAATCATATGATTTGCCTAATCAGATGTGAAAAGACTCGTAAGTCATCTAGCTTATCCGAGGGAGAGCTAGTTAATTAGAAGTGAAGCATCCGGCCCTAACTTATCAAAGATTTGATATTATTACTCATCCACTTGTCCAATTCAACTACAGGCACAACGGGACTACCCCCCTCCCCCGAAAACTCAGCATTAAGAAACAAAAATTGATATCCTAATTTTATGATCTAAACAAGTTCACATTTCCATTGAAGTGCTGGCTTGTTGATTTATACAAAAGGAAGCGAGCAGAAGCAGAAAGCCTCCGATTTCCAACAATCATCGAGACGTTTCGAGAAAACTTTATATTGTATTGTCCCCATAAATAAATTAAATAAATTTTCAATTTAATCGTCTGCAAATTAATTAATTAAAGGTAAAATAAAATAAAAGTTTTCGGGTAATTTGTATTTATTCGAACATCAAGAACGTTTCGTATGTTGGGATCATGGAATGAATTTTTGACCCTTTGGAAAGGAGTGTCCGGAATTTAAAAAGTGGCTCCATTTTAATAATATTGCTCTATTTTGTCAAATCGTCCAGAAACAAAACAATAAAATTCCCATCTCTCTCATGTAAAGGGAAACTTCAATAAATTGACATCTAACAATTGTACTGTATTTTAGAAAAAGCCCAAAAGGTTTCCCTTTAAAGTTGTGGGTGGGCCTACCCACATTATTTATTATGACATTTTCCTAAATATTTATTATCAAAACTAATAATTGTTGAAATTTTTTTTAGTTGAAATTCATCCAAAAAGTTTATGTCGTCTTTTAATTCACTTATCAAACATCGAACATCGGCTCAGCAACGGAAGCAACGAAAACATCCAACTAGGCGCGTTGGTTGCTGCGTTTCATAATATTAAAGTGGAATTGGCGAAAATTGCAGACACAGCTAAAAATTAAACTCTTCTTTTTTATAAATATTCATTTTCAAAAATAAATATATTTTCTTATTTTCAAGTTTATTTATTTTTTTATAATATAGATACATCTTTTTATACATAAAATCAATTATATATTCTATAATGAATGAAGCAAATGAAAAATAAATTCTTCTCACATTTATAAACATCAATAAAATTTTTCTATTCTATTATAAAACAACAAATAAAAACAATTTTAATATATCTTATAAAGTGATTGACTATCTAAAAGAATTTATTGAATAATAATATTTTTTTTATTCTGATCATGCCTCAATCGTTCTTTTTTTAATTTATTATTCGGCACGGGGCGTCCCTCATCCCTGATCCCCCGCCTGAGATGAATCTGGCGTGGAGGATTCACAAGAATTTCAAAAAGAAGCGGGAATGTGAACAAATAAGTAAATATTTATTTCCACTTAAACAATAATTAAAAATTATATTATTACAAACAATAGACAACAATCAAGAAATAATTATTTGCGAGCATTATTGAACGTTAAATTAATCTTCAATTTTCATTCAGACATTCAAAATTTTAAAAACAAATTTTTTTGAAAGGGTGAATGAATTGAACCTGTGCCTCTTGAGGATTCTCGAGTCCAAGGATTAAAAATAAATTATAGTGCAAGTCATTTCAGGATATGGATAGGATGAAAAACAAATTCGGAAACGATTGAAGCGTGATGATAAATGCATTTTAATTTTTCATATATAAATTTATATTTAAATATTGTTAAGGTAAAGAGTTTTGACTTTGTTAAGAGAATATTAATTCTAATCTTTTTTTTTATATGAAATGGTCGATTTTTCTATTTAAAAATATTTTTATTTTTTATAATAGTAAAACCCTGAGATGTTTATTTCAATTTAGATCCTGATATTTATTAGAGTGAACTCGTTTGTTTGTTTTTTGGTCTTTGAACTTTTGAGCAGAGATGGTGGTCCATTTACGCATCCTAGGCCAACAAATTGCATCTACGAGGATGAATAGAAAAGGAAATTGGGATGTCCAGCCTAATTCATATTAATTACGGTATCAACGATTTTTGACTTTGGTCTGGACAATTTTATATATTGATTCTTGAAATGTATTGAATGTGATTTTTTTCTCAACTTTTTGTTACCGTATTCTCATTAAAGCAAAGTATTTTTTTAAAAATGCCATTATTCGACTACATTTTATTTTTTCGGACGTTAAAATATATATTTGAATGGATTATAACAAAGAAATAGAAGAAAATTTATAACCTCGCCTTCTCTAATTTGGCCCCGAATTCTTTACAACAATTCTATTGAAAAAGAAAATTTCCATTAAATAATGTGACCATTTACTTTCTATATATAATATATAAAATTCTACAAGATTATTTTAGAAAATAAATATAATAATTGCACATAACATGCAACAACAACAATAACAACATCAAAAAACAACAGAGAGATCAATAATTATTTTCTAAAAATTAGTATTATAGAGATGTATGGTTAAATAAACGCGAAATATACATATATACATAATATATATAGTATAGAGAATAAAATAATATCAATGCTATTAAGAATTTCTTAAAATGAATAAAAGAGAAAAAAGAAAATTCTATTATTTTTATTAAAATTTTATTTGTATTCGATGTTTTGAAGAAAGAATGTCAAAAGATGTGCAATGCAGAGTATTAAGCGCCCCATACACGCCGTACTTTGGTATGCGAGCCCAGCTCCCTACAAATGAGCCAAATCCGCAGGTGTGTGAGCTCTCACGAGCCGAGCCAAAATCAGCTATTAAATACCCTATCTGAGGCACGATCCCGACCCGTGAGAGCCCACACGCGTGCAGATTTGGCTCGTTTGAAGGCGAGCCGAGTCAGGCTTTAGTTTGCTTCAAGATTATTTGATATATAGTATATTATATTTCAAAATAGTTTAATTAAATTACGGTACATGTTATATATATGCAAAAAGATAAATGCCGATAAAAGAGAAGGAAAATTATTCATTAGAGAGCAGATTCAAACCCTCCCCCAAAGAGCGTTCTTTTACAGGGAATTATTTTAAAATCCAAGAATGAATGAATAATAAATAAAAACTTGGTAAATTTAGATCTCTTATTTGATTATCTCTAATACAAAGGAATCGTGAATACAAAATTAAATGTAGCATCAGTGGCATAGCCTATCTACTCATGCCTCCCAAAAAAATAAAGTAAGGAAGAAAGAATGCAGCCAATGACCAAAGAATGATTGGTCATAATTATGAGGCGGTCCTTATGTGAGCCACCTCTCTATATATTAATGGTAATAATGAACTGAAGAAATTTTGACTCCCAAAAATTGGGTATTAATAATTATTGTCTCAACTTGATCAAAAAATATATTCAGTCCTCACTCGAGAATAATATTCATCCTCTCAAAGCTACTGGTTTCGATCACCCTGCCGTGAGAAGAGAATGTCGAGCGAGTGCATCGATAAACTCAATTTTATCGGGCATTCAGCTGCGATGGCCCTGACATTAGTAAATATACAATTGACAAAACAGCAACAAATTGAGAACACCAGCCTCCCTCTTCACCGTCCGAATCAAATTTCAAAAGGTTTTCTTTCCGTGTAACCACAACTCTTCTGGTCTTGGAGGCTTTTTACTTCTTCATATATCATACATTCCGCCAGTCCATGCAGTTTGAATGTTTCAAGCAGGATGTGAGGGCCGCGTGTGCCCGATCCTTCCAGTTCCTTCAAGACGACTTGATCTCTATGGGAAGGGTCTTGCATGTATTTTTTGTTAAAATATATTCCTCTTTTCATTTCTTCTTCAATTAGTTTGAGTTCGCCAAAATAAATTTTGTAGTCATCAATAGAACTCTTTTCAGATCCCTCCTCCTTTCCCTCATGCTCTGGTACCCAAAAGATCACATCGCCACCTTGGGACTTCGAGAAGATCTTAATGACGAAGCTCCCCGTGGACGCCACAGCACGTCAAAACGTTGAAGAAGTGAAGAAAATCGTCGAATCACCATTTAGAGAAGTTTTTAATGATGTCGACACCTCTCGTTGTGAAACTATTTTAACGAATGTTTTGGGCATGAGACGAGCGTCAGCAAAATTTATTCCACAAAACGAAAATCGCTCAGAAACTTTTGAAAGGCCATAAAGACTGCATCCCTGGAAGAGCTCAAGGCTATTCCAAAAAGGGCTTTGAGGATTGGAAAAAACGCTGGAAAGTGAAGGGCATTACTTTGAAGGGGACAACATAAATATTGAGGAATAAATAAATATTTTTTGATAAAAATAAAAAGTCACCTTACTTTTTGATCACACCTATACGAGAAACTTTTACCTCCCTTTATGTAAGGCATCCATTGATGATTTCATCAATGCACTCACTCATATTAGACCTTTCTCAATGAGGAAAATCAGCGTGCCGGGACAATCGAAACCAGTAGGTTAAGTAAATGAAACATATTTTGATAAAATTTCTTGAGTTTAATGGCTGTAGAAATTCAATTAGAAGAAAGGGTCGGGAAATAGCAGCCAGGTGAAAAAAAGCGTTTCGAGAGCTAGTCGCACCCATCTTCAGGGCACGTAGAATTGTCAAAAATAAGAATAGGTGGTATGGTACTGCATGTTATTATATTATCATATTTAAACATGTTTGTATTATTTTGTATTGTCATAAAAGTGTGCAAATATACAAAAACTATTCAACAAACAACTATGCGACCGAAATTGCATTAAAACAGCAAGTGATGTATTTTTGACAATTCTACGTGCCCTGAAGATGAGTGCGACTAGCTCTCGAAACGCTTTTTATTCACCTGGCTGCTATTTCCCGGAGAGGCTCCCATCCTTTTCTTCTAATATTTTGTTTGCAAAGACCTCCTTCACAAAAAACATTTAAGGGAATTTAATGCAAAACAAAATTGTCAATTTCTTTTAGTTTGGACCACTCTTGAAAATTTCGTTTTCGTGGAATATAAATCGATTCAACTAATAAAATATTTCTTTCATATTGTAAAAAAACAGGGAATGAATTATGGAAATTAGAAGTAAGAAAAATAAAAAATCATCGTATAAAAAGACAATCTACAAATTGATGTTATTTAATAAAAAGAGAATATTTTTATTTAAAAATAAAAAAAAATAAAAAAAATGAATAAAAATAATGTTTATAACTTAGCATTTGTGACTCGTGAATGATTGAGATTTCTTTTAAAAAATAATTAAGAAAGATTAAAACAAGAAAACAGAGTTAAAAAAAAAAAACGTTTTCTTAAAAATAATCTTCCTTCTTTTCATTAAAATTTCCCTAAAACATTTAATACTGATCTATATGTGTTTTCTAGTGCGCGATGAAAGAGTTGGTTTACGACCAGGAGAACCAGCTCTTCACTTGGGTGGGGCTTACGGGTGATGATGACGTCGTTGGCATCGTTGTTGTCATGGTCGCTGAGGAAGGTGAAGGTGAAGAGGGCGGCGGTTGGACTTCGATCTTCTTATTCGTTTCATTTTGCATCCGAGATTCGTATTCACGTACATCGTTTATTGTCATTCCATGCCATTCGTCAATCCAGGCAAACGCCTGGCGATGGCCAACGAGAAGGATTTCCCTGATCGACTGAGATAAAACAAATTAAGGCCAAGATTATTAAGGGGGTTCAGGAGGTAGAAGTTACGCATGTTTTTCCCGAGAAGAGAGCGTTGTGTGTCTTCAAAATTAAGCCAAAAAAACATCTAATATAAAAATTTGCCAAGAGATGTCAGAATGGTAGCTAATAATATTTAATGCATTTGGTTGATTTTCATTGATCTTTTAACAATAAATACTTTATAAATGTTATTATATATTATGTATCTTTTATAAAAGCATAAAAATATATAAATATAGGCCAGATATAGGCTAATACTGTATCTGCTGTTAGACTAGCCTGCCACCTATTGCAAGAATGCGTAACTATTTGACACATAATTTTTAAATATATCTACAAATCTTATTTTAAAATTTTCTTAATATGTGATTAATAATAACAATAAATTCATTTTTAAAGATTATTGGAACAGAGGTTTGCTGTATTTGCTTGATAACAAAAAAATAATTTCCTTAATTTTTTAATAAGTCATTAAAAAAATTATAACTTTCTGTCACAAAAATCCCTTATGAACATAATTTAAATAAATTATTATAGGAAGTCAGTGACGTCATTTAGGGGATCCCCCTCCCCTCTAAGAATGGTCTCTAAATAATCTCAGATGGCGAAAAAGACCTTAAATTTAAAAAACTCACATTGTCGGATGTGTTTACACAAAACTTTCATCTCTCATATCTAAATTAAAATGTTTTTTAAATATACCTTCAAATTTTTTAATTTGATGGTATTTAGCTATTTTGATACATATGTAACTACGATTCTTACATATATAACAAAATTATTTTCCTTTTCAAAAAACATCCTTTTTGTATTTATATATATTGTTGAAGGCTTCCGCAATTGGGTGTATGCGAAGATGAGGGTTAAATTTGGGATTTACTCGACGTTTTGGCTCTCCTTTTGGAGTCATTTTCAAGAGAGGGCGATTAGGAGATAATGGTGGGGGTGGGTTGTTTGTGGAATCGCAGTCTTGCTGGCCCCCAGGTTTGTTTAGTGGATGCTTCAGAGGTTTGGGTTTGTCTCTAAAATCTAGAGGAAGGTTGTTTGTGTGTTTGATTTGGGTTGACTTCGGGGACTCAATTTGCCTCCCCAAGACGTTGGTGTACTCCTCAGAGGCTCCAAAAGAAGAGACGAAACAACTTAACCCGAGAAAATTTAACTTCGCATATACGTATGTATACGGTATATAGATAAAATCTAAACTAAATGGTCTATTTTAACGTTTTTGCGGACTTGCTATTATATTATAGCAAAAAACGACCAAATGATATTTCTAAAAATATACCTTGATTGTTTCTTATCAATTTCCATCTAAACATCAAAAAAAATGGAGTCCTTCATCAACAATATCGGATATAATTTTGAGGATTAATGCCAAAGTTTAAATGAGAAAATGAATGAGATGGTAATTGAAATATGGTAATATATAAAATGATTTGTAAATTAAAAGTTATCTATTCAAAAGCTCAAATACGATAGACTAAGAGAATTTGATATTCACCTTTTGAATTAAGTCTTCAACTTTGGTTTGTAGGCCCCAAACTTCAAAGGAAACTTTGACTAATTTATAGGAACACATAATAGGAAAAGTCGATTCTTGCCATCCTTCAATTAAAGGCCCTCTGCCTGTTAATTTTGATTGAAAAAATTTCAAATCCTAAAATAAATAAAAACTGAGTTAGTGACTCGTGCACTCATAGATTCTCGGAGTTTTTTGCTCCTATTCTTTCTAGTTGCATTGATCAGTGGCGTCATTTGGGGGGGGGGGGGGGGGTCCCCCCCCGGCCTTTGATTTTTTTAAATTTTATATTATTTTAAATAATATTCTACAAAAAAAATCTTCCAAAATAAAAAATTTAAAAAATAAAAAAATTAATAATATAGAATATTTTTTGGTTAATTTGTATTACCTATTTTTAATAAATTTTTAAAAAAAAAAAAATAATTTTTCACAAAAAAAAATTTTTTCCCCCCAAAAAAAGTAGAAATGAGACACTGCATATGATTTGAAATATATGCAACCATTAAAAAAGCCCTGTGTGGTACAAAATATCTGAGAAAACTTTCGAATTAGGTCAAATTCTTATTTTCTATTTATTTCAATTAAATAAAAAAATGCAAAAAATTAAGATAGATAATAAATCAAAAGATATTGTAATTATGTCGCTCTATGTGTGTGTATATATATATGAACAGGATGATTAAAACCTCAAGGCGTTAGATCGATCTATTTTAACATGTGCTTCTCAAATCCGTCAACCAGAGAGGTACTTTATTTAACAAGTATTTGCGGAGCGGTTTTCAACACCAGATTTTTATCGCTATTTTCTTACTCGGTCAAACTCGAGGTAGAGTTGAAGAATAAATCAAGAATTTAACTCTAATTTCAAACCTTGAGTTTAATCGTATAAGAAAACATCTGTAAAAATACTGTAATTTAAACAACGAACGAAATTTTTTATTTTTAACTGAAATAAAATGGCAGCAAGGGATAAAATCAGATAAAAAATAAAATTTTTCAACATCTGATTTTCGTTTAATTTGTCGCCATTTCCAATTTTATTCGCGTCCTTCCTCAAGAAAATAGTTGTTAATGTGCGCGTCTCGAAAAGCCGTTATTAGCCGATTCAGAAGCTGGTTACCCTAGGCGGCAAGAGATGGGGTTAGTTCTGCCCATAGGGAAACAAGCATTTCATTTGAAAGGTTCCAGCAAATTAATTAAAGGCAAAAAATTAATTATTCTTTATCACAATGATTACTAATTTAATTATCTATAAGATATAGAGGGAATTTTTTTAAAATCCCTTTTATTTAATGTGATTAATCTAAAAAAAAATTTTTTTCGAAAATCAAAAAAAGGGCTTCTATAAGTTGTATATATTTTAAATAGCTTTAAGCTTAATTTAAAAAAATTTTGGGGTGGAGGCTTTAAAATTGGGGCCGTGGGAACCCCCCAAATCAGCACCTCGAGACGCTCACCTTAAGGGGGTCCGGGAGCGAAGGTGTTACGCAGGTTTTTCCCGATAAGAGGGCGTTGTGTGTCATAAAAAGTATGTCCAAAAAAATCAAGTAATTCAAAAATTTGCCAAGAGATGTCAGCATGGTAGCTAATAATATTTAATGCATTTGGTTGATTTTCATGGATTTTTTAACAATAAATACTAACAATAAATACAAAAAATTAAGTTTAAGCTTTTAATAATGGGCCCCCGAGTTTGGCGAAGTAGGTAGCGTGCCTACCTCCTATACCAAACGTAGCGGGTTCGGACTCAGGCAGTCCGAAGATTTTATTTAAGCCATTTGGATACCAAATGGCTTAAATAGAAATGCCTGAACCCCCAATATATTATATATTAATTACAACGGTTATCGTCTAAATTCTTAAATGGCCTAGGTTGCCGAAAAGACTGTGGGAATGAAATCTTTGCCACCAAACAAATATATATTTCTGGAGATATAATATTTTGCTTGAAAAAATCCAATTGTATTTATTCATCAACTTTTGTCCTGAGAAAGGACGCGACTAAAGGCTGCTGTTCTCTTTTATTATATGAAAAAAAAAAAAAAAAAAAACGGCCACATATTATATATTTATAATAGATATTTCTAGCGAAGGCCCGATGCATGTTTTGGGCGGCGGCAGTTATTTATTTTCCATTAAAAATTATCTGAAATCCAATTAATTAACAACACCCAAGACAACAAGTGTGCTGTCTAATTAATCCTAATTTAAAACTTGAATTCAAGTTGAACGCACCTCTTCTTCTTTATAATGTTTCGGATTAATCTCGTCATAAGCAATATCTAAATGCTCGACGGTTCGATCAAGCAATTCTTGTTCGTTCAAATTCAAACACTGTAAAAAAAAAAAAAAATTAATTGATTTATTTTATCAGTATAATAATAGAAATCAATCAATAGGCTTACGTTATCAGTTGATCCATTGTTATTTTCATACTTGGTTTTGATATGAATATTAAATTTAGGTAAAAATGAACACTAAAAAAAAAGAAGAAATATATTAATGAAGAAACATTTTTTTTTTCCTTTTTTTTTTATTTACCGTATATTCAGTGATTGTGAAAGGATAATAATTCCAGGCTTTTTCGATTACATAAAATACTCTCGGAATAAACGATTGGATCCAATAGGGCAGCCGACTGAAAAACAAAAAAATTCAATTTTTTTACTGTACTGGCTGTGAGTATTAAATATTAATAATGGAATGGAGTCAGCCAAGGAAAGAATAAAAAACAATTTTTTTTTTTTAAGGATTTCTTTGAAACCAAGTTTGTACTTAAGTTTTTGTACAATCAAAAAGATTCCATCCCCTACAACGAAAAATCAGGAGTAGTATACAAAATACAATGTTCAGTCTATGATAACGAAGCATGCCCCCAATGCTATGAAGTACAAGAGTAAAGTGGTCTTCAGAAGATTTCAAAGGCAAAATGAGAATATACATTTTAAAGAGAATCTAAAAAATATTTGTTGTGGCCACAGGTCCCAAGGAAGAACGTGATTGGCGATCGAAACGTAGACAGTTTTTTATTCTTTCCCTGGCTAACTCACTCCATTATTTATATTCAATAAAATTACATTTTAATGTCTAATTAATAATTTCATTTTTGGATATTTGGACGTTATCAAGGATACAGGAACATAACCTGGGAGGGCTTTCTGCTGACTATTTGGGGTTTGCCAAATTTGAATGTAAGTGTAATCAGGATTTTTGGCCGAAACTGGCCGAAACCGTAACAGAAACCGAATATTCGGGCGGTTCCTAAAAATTATTAAACAGTAGGGCTTTAACAAAATACACATAGACATTTCTTTTCCCACTTCTTGCTATGCCTTAGCAGATATATTTAACAAGACTGAGTGTTTTTTATTGGTGAGGCCAAACATTCCATAACCCCCGGGAATCAAACCCAGGATCTCCGCCTTTCCGGGGCATAGGCGTGCTGTCCATTGCACCAGGCCACCGGACCCTCGACCTGCACCAATAAAACTCACTTCCCCTTATATGCAGTAATTATTTTAATTAATTGACTTTTTTATAAGGCAATTCAAAACTCAAAGCTTTCCAATGGATATTCTAGAATTTTTCGCGCCTCCCCTTTTGAGAATTTGCGGACCTCAGTATTTTTCCTGGACTCTTCATAACGTCCTCTATAAGATTGCAAAATTTCGTTTCGAAATTGGTCAAACAGAAAGTGACAGACAGACGGACACTCTGCTATTATATATATAGATATCATGAAGATGAACCCGAAATTCGGAGGCATATCTGAGCCCTATTCGAGTTGATTCATTAAAATAAAAATCTAAACCTCCCTTCCTCCAGAAAAAATATATAATTTGTGTATTATCTATCTATTTATTTTGTAAATAATTCGATGCCAGTGAGATGAAAACATCTTCAGTAAGAGCAACTCAAACCCATTGAATGTAATCTTCCTTACATCAAATTACAATTTAAATAACGCTCGGCGGGTGAATAAATATCTCTTAGGTTTAGCGACATAGAGAAATTGAAACGAATAGTATCAGTGCTTAAAATTAAATTGATTTTTTTTCTATACAGTACGTAATAATTTGTTATCTTATATTTTATCAAATTTAATTAAAAAATAAGCCCTCTACTATTTATTGTTTGCTAGATGTATTTTCACATGCCTTATTTATATTTATTGATCAATAGAAGCGCTTGAACGTTTTCTTTTAAAGAGAGGGGAGAATGAAGGCTTCTACAGTATGTAGTTGTGTATTAGTTGGACGGACAAAAGAAAATAAAACCACCCCTATCTCTCCCTCTCTGAATTCCTCATTTTAATGCAGATAATTCTATCATTCTACAGAGACCATCATCCTCTCACATGACCTTTTTTTGAGCAATTTGAGAAAGGGAGTCAGTCTTTAATCCGATTTATATAAACTTCTTTTCATATAATCATCAAACTCATTTAAGGATTTAGTTTGTAACCTATCCCCTTCAAATATTATAATTTCAATTAAACATTGTAACAAGCGGAAATAAAAGAACTCAAGAATTACAATAATTATAAAATCAGTTAATTACAGGCCTATAATTCCAACATATATAAAATAAAAAAAGATTCAATTTTACAAATAGAAGCCAAGATGTTCTTCATCTCTACTCCTTAGCTATACTTAGAGAGAGCTTAGTCAGTGGCGGATTTCCTATTAGGCTAAGTAGGCTGGCAAATTTTCAACGGATATCTAATTTTGACTTTGAGGCTTTTATCAATTTTTTTGAAATTTTTGAGACGAGGAAACTTTTGTTTTGTTTCCATAGATTTATTTCAGATGCTTTACCTTAGTAAATTATCGTAGACAACAGAAGAATTACAAAGTACACGGCTTCTAGAAAGGGTCAAAAATGCGCCAAAATCTGACCCCTCTGACAAGAATATTCAGGGGCGTACTTTGGCTTAGGCTAAAGAGGCAATTGATTTGAACTATTTATATAAATATATCAAATATATTTTATGTGTTTACGTAATCGCCCGAAATAAAATTTGCCTAGGGCCCAAAAGAGTTTAAATCGGCCCCTGAGAATAGGCGGTAAAATATTTCCGCCTACCGGGGGCAAAATCGTAAATTCGCCGCTGTGCTTAGTCCATATATTAGGACGCTCATAGATGTAAACCTCAGGGTTCAATTTTTGCAAAGGGATCATTTGTTTCTATTTAAGAGCTTGACATCGCGAAATTGATATTTTCTGATGCTTTTATTTAAACCCTTTTCGGCTACAGAGGTCATCCATTTGGGGGTTATTAATTTATTTCAATAATTTAAATACAATTATTGATGGCTACCAGGGGAGGTTCTACACGCTGATTGCTCGGGGTCACCAATCCCGAGTTTTCGCCGTGCTTGGCATCGGTTAACCGCAACGATTGGAAAATTGTTTTCAAACGCATATATGTTTTCGTGTAGAGAATTTTATTGATTAACATAATTATTCAATATATATATATATATATTATTAAAATCAAAATAAGGAAATGAAATGCTATCGAAATAGGAAATATTTTCATTCCCTTCTTCGAAAGCATTTCATTTCCTTATTTTGATTTTATTATAATTTTATAAAGATAACATTTTTTTTAAATATTTTATTTTAATTTGTTGTTTAAGAAAAAAAGGAAAAGAAAGTTGAACTAAAGGGAAACTCCTGGGTACAAGAAAATTATTATTTTTACTTTCAAGGGGTGAAGGGGGATGAGTCAGATATGTAAGTTTTTTGCTTAAATTATGCAAGGTCTTTCCTTTCCTGGGTATGTTGTCACTCCGTGCCATGTCATTTTTGACTTCCCCCCCCCCAGTCTTTGGGTCTTGTAGAAATCATGTAAAATTTTTTTTTTTGGCGTATCCGCCACCCTTTAAATTTGGAGCATCCACCTGCCTTTTGGCTTTGACGTCTCCGTCCTGGAAACGGCCCTAAGTATATGTACCTATGATTCCAAAAAGAAAAACATACCGACAAAATGTCTGTATATGTGATCAAAATAACGAAATTCGTGTTTGGGATTTCAGATAGGTATAGGGGGTGATAGGCGCGTAAAAGAAGAAATTTTGGATAAAATTAATTGCTTAACTAGTAGCTCGATCCCTTTGATTTCCTAGCTACTAGTTTACCAATTAATTTTATTCAATACCACAATTTTTTTTTTCAACTCACATCACTTCTATGCAATGATTATGTAATAGAAGTAAAGGAGAATAAATATGAGATGAGAGTGCAAGTGAACATCTACCTTATTTATAAATATTACCTAGACAGGTGAATTCTCTTCTCAGTATACTGGCCTTTCCCGTGGACAGGGTCCTCGCAGGGTTGATTGACGACGACTTCGACCCCCTCGCCGGAATCTGTCTGCTCATGACTATGCCGAGCAATCATATACAATTGGCCAATATGATACTGAAAATACAATTAAATAAACAAATTATTATTTAATAATACCAATTATGATGAATTTTTTTTATTTTACCTCTTCTACACTTAAAGGCATGGATATTCTATATTCTTTGATTAAAACCATTTTATATTATGACTTATTTACATGAAAATTGAATTTGATATTGATATAAAAAAACTTTTAATAAAACTATTTATTTCCTTAAAAATGTAATTTGGCTAAAAAATGATAAATATTTATATATATTTTAGAGAGAGAAATATTAAAAATTGTCAGGAGCGAATCAGATGAATGAATTATGCTGGAAACAGCATGTCACGAGGTTAACATTTCCTCTTAAAGATGGCGCTTCCGTCGTTTTTGTTCATTTGATTCAACTTTTAAGTTTATTGTTGAAATTTTCATTAATTTAGGACTAAAAAAATTTTACAATCTTTTTTATATCAAATCATTTTGAAAGTAATTATTTTATTTTTACTTCCATGTTTTTTGTTTATTAAAATTCATTTAAAGCATTTATCACTTTTTTACAAATTTTATTTTGTATGTCATTATGCGACATATTTTTCGAAGATGTTTAAATTTGTCTCTTTATCTTTTAGATTTTTCCTGCTATAGACTATTATAAACTGTATGTACCTGGGGATGTTACCGCCTCCATGCAAGGTCATTTTTAGCGCCCCCTCCCCTCCCCACCTGTGGTTTAAAAAAGGTTTTAAGAATTTAAAGGTTAGAGGGTAAAACAGTCCGGACAAAACCTTCGTGTAAGGTCCAGGGGGATACCCAACTTAAATATAAAATTTTAACCGCGTAGCTCTATTGGCTCTTGATGCTCAGGGGCCCACATCTTGTGAGTACGTGGATGGCGACCACGAGCTACCCGAGCTGGGACTGGCAGTCCTCTTCTTTACATGTTTGTCCCTTCTATATTTTCAACAGGGTCAGACCGTGCAACGGGCCGGCCTGTTTTATTTCTTCCGGTCGCAAAAACCCTATTTCGTCCACCCCACCTTGCGGGAAAAAGGCTAAGAAAGAAGAAGAATGAAAAAAAAGAGCAGGAGATGGATTTGAACTCTAAAAGTTTGGTAAACTGAGGATGGAAAAAATATGAATTGTCGACCACTTTACTAATTCAGCCAAATTTGATTCTATTAATATTAAGAAAAATAGAAAAATATTTCTTTGCCAATCTGTAGTAAAGTTGTCAACAATTCATATTTTTTCCATCCTCACTTTATCAAACTTTTAGAGTTCAAATCCATCTTCTGCACTTTTTTTATTTTATTTTTGAATTAAAAAAAAAAAAACAAATAATATTAATAATTCTTTTAATTGGTTCATTAATATTATATCTTCAATATATATATAATTATTTTGTAATATATAAAACACAGACAAGTGTACAAGTTTTTACATTTTTCTATAATAAAATTATTCGGACAAATTTATTTTAAAAAATATTAATAGAGTGAAATGGCTTAAATTATTTTCAGAAGATAAATTTATCTTCTTTACATTTCTTCATTTTGAAATATTTTGATAATAGTAATATATTAAGTGGATCACACCAGGCGAGGAATTGGATTGGGGACCACGACACTGGATGTCTGCTCTTCTTTATATTGTCATTCTCACATCATGTGACAGATTTATTGCCCTTGCCGACCCCACAGGAGGCATTAATTCAACAAATCTTATATTTCTGGTGGTCCTTAGAAATTGAAAAGCACCATCGAATATATATTGTAGTTTAGGACAAGTGCAGATCCACTAGGAGGGCGGTCCAGGGAGACCGCCTCCCTCCTGCCCCCAAAAATGAGTTTTTTGTCATAACTACACCCTTGCGTTTATTTACTGTCTATGAGATAGGGTCGGCCACCTAAAATTGTCCTCTGGATTCGCCTCTAGTTTAGAATAATATTTGCAAGTGATTAGTTGATTGAAGATAAATGCCTCCTTTTAGAATCTTCACTTGTTAACAGTCGTATTGACTCTTTAAATTAAGTCTTTGCAAGTTGATCTGTGTGAAAGTTCATGGTTTGATTCCAGGAAAGGTCATAGATTCGCAATCAAGCAACCTGTTATGCCTCTTTTATTATTATCCGTTTAATAAAACAAGTCAAAAAAGAAAGTTTATTTTATCTGATTGTATTTTTGTTTTGGTTGGGCCTGGGAAATGAATCCGGCCATTCCGGGACATTTAATTTTTTGAATTTTAATTAATCAAATTAGTTCTATCATTATCAAATAAAAGAAAATTTATAAAATTTTCTAAGTGTTTGTTGATTATTCATGATGATTAAATCAATTGTAGACGTAGATTTATGAGTGATGCCAGTTATGCCGAGAATTTATTCGATTCATAACACTATACTCTCAACCAGAAAAAAACTAAAAGAAAAATCTTTTGGTTATTTTTCCAAATTTCTTTGCTTAAAATTATAGCTACGCTCATTCAATAAATTAATCTACAATATTTGTTATTATGTGTATTATACCACATAAAATTAACTGGTAATTTTCATTTTCTAATATCTTAATCAATTTAGTAGCCTATAATCAATATTACATTTCGATAATTATAAAATAATAATTGCAAGACATTTAAATAAAAGGAATGTAAAGATAACCCCTCTTTCTTAGCCATTTTCACAGAGATGTAGAGTGTATATATATATATATATATATATATATATATATACAGATAATAACCTCACTTCTTTTATTATTATTTTTTTTTCAATTATTCTAATTAATTATATTAATAAGATGATTATAATAATAAAATCAAAATAATATTCCACAAATTTTATTTTTTTTTACTCAAATTAACAATTCTAAATTTTTTTTTTTGATTGACATAGGCGATAATTAGTCTTTTGACTAGAGTAGTTCTGTGAATGGATTAAAAAATGTCGACTTGTAATTCTCAAGTTGATTGGTTATATGATTTCCCCTTTTTTCCAATTATTATTAAAATACTATACTATATACAAATAATTAATACTTTGATTAGATTTTTGTTGTTTATTTAGATACAGAGACACCCTGTCTATATGTTCTCAGTGTGTGTGTGTGTGTTCGTTTGTTTTTGACGTTTAATTAATAAATTCGCTTTTCAATTATCAAATTATCAACAAACTTTTAAAATTCAAACATGATGATTGATATTAATTAAGTTCATTTCACTTGAAAATTGGTTAAAAAATAAAAAAAAAAAAAAAAAAATAAAAAGAAAAAACTTTAAGGGGGTTTATAAATTTAGCTACATTTAAATTAAAAAAATTATGAATAAAATTTAATTATTAAAAACAAAATTAGTTAATAATCATGTATTGTTGTATTTCTTTAATTAATAATCAACACTAAAACAAATATAAATTTTTTTAACAATTAAAAATAAATACCATTAATACAGAGGCAAAGCGCCTGGGTAACAAAAAGAATTTGATGTTATTCAAAGCATAATTAACAACAGACAACGGAAAGAAAAAAAATCAAGAATCGTTCATCCAATAATTAAATTTTAAGACCATTGTAGTTTTTTTTTTTTCTAAGAATATAAATGTCAACTTGTTAACAAAAAAAAAATATCTTTTATATTATTCGTTGATAGTTTGGGTTGGAAGTTGAAATTAATAAGTTGGAGAAGGAAACAGAGGCAAAAATATAGACGACACCACCACCAAAACTATTCGTTGCACTGATGATGGGTGGCGTACTGCAACCCGAAGTATTTGCAAATAAATAGTGTGTATGGTGGAAAAAGAGGCGCTGGTTTCCTTCTCCAACATTAATCTTTTATATTATTTTTATATAACATTAATACAAAAAAAAAAGATAAAGTGAGAAAATGCAAACAAGATATTTTGTTTTGAATTTTTTTTGAATGGCTTCGCATCAAAAGAGAGAGAGAGAGAGCAAAAATATATTTAATATTCAATGTAGAGTTTTTTTTTTTTTTTTTTTTTTTTTTCAACTTCCAATCTAAAAAGGACAAATTGGGATGAGATTTATTAATTAGAAAAAAAAAACCAACAAAGTTGTTATTTATTTTCATAAGATTTTCCTTCAAAATTAATTTCTGATTTTATCATTGTCAGTCAAAAACATAGTTAATAATCATGTATTGTTGTATTTATTTGATATTTTTTTTAAATTTAACAATAAAATAAATATTAATCTAAAAATATAAACTTTTTTAAATGCTTTTTATTTAAAGTCACCAACTTTTAGTCTTTGTTTAGGACACTTCCCGATGAGCTAGAGGGGTGAAATTTGATATTTACGGGTATTTTGATGACAACTATACACTGTACCTTTTTATCAAAATAGATCAAACTAATGTTGTACTTTATTTGATACCTAACACGAATTAATCTAATTTCAAAAAGTGTTCTCGATGAGCTAGAGGTGGGAAATTTAATACTTCATAGAAAAGATATAGGAAATGGTTGCCATGGTAACAAAATATAAATATTTTCACATATTAATTGTACATCTTGAAAATCGAATGTTCCGTACTGTCGGAAACTAAATACATGTCGACACAAAAAATCTGGTGTGACAAGCACAGTACACAACTTTCGTTTATCGAAGGTAAAGAAGAGAAAGTTGTGTGCTGTGTGCCAGTCACACCAGATTTTTTTTAAAAGTTTTTTATTATATTTTTAACAATAGAATTCACACCGTGATAAACAGAGAAATAAATGAGACAGGCACAGTTGAATTCTTGTGAAATCTTTTAATTAAAAAAAAAAAAAAACACCCATGAAAATCCTTTAAATAGTTTCATTGACCATGTCTTATTAATTTAAAAGTTAATCTCTACTACTAGCAGTGCCACCCGCCAGAGGCGTACCCTCGCCTTTCTTTAATCTGTTAATAAAAAAAATCCCCTTTAAATGCAGACCTTTTAATTTATTACGGAATTCTCGTCCCGCTAATATCGATGTTCCGGTGTCGCGATGACTCTTCTTCAGCACCTTATAAATATTTTAGGCACACGTAAAATACAAAGAATCAAGAAAAAATATATCGAATAGTAAGCACTTATAATCAATCAATTTTCCCCTCATAGTGAAATCATAAAGATGGAAAAATCTTTAAAAGGCCATCCCTCCATTCCCTGGCTTTAAATAGGCACTTAAAAAGGCATAATTTAAGAAATAGTATAAAAAATTTAAAAAAGTGATGTCTTATTTTTGGAAACAAGTATAAAAAAAAACAATTACCTCTTTTGCACAGAGTTGGCTGAATATGATTCTGCCATCCGTTGTAAAATTAGATGATTCACCCTTTTATCCAGCGGCGTAACTAGCCTTTGAGGGCGGAGGGGGCGAAGATCAACTGGGGCGCCGTTTTCGTTCGACCTTTTTTTTTTAGTATTCGAATCTCGTTCGATCTTTTTTTTTGTAATTTTCAAAAAAAAAAAAAAGCCGGAAAGCCAGATGCGCCTGGGGCGGAGGGGGGGGTCGAGCGCCCTCTTTGCCACCACCTGGATACGCTACTGCTTTTATCCACTGCCGAAATAAGGCTTCTTTGGTTGATTTTGGTTTCGGCATTGCCTGTCTCTTACAACTTTGACTTACTGGTTCCAAAGGGAATACTTTAGGGCAACTCCCCAAAATAGGCTTTAATTTGTTCATCGAGTCGCTAGATGGTATTTTTTGATGTCCTAGTCTTGATCTAATTTATATTTGATCATGTCGCCGACTAGAGGCGCGACAAATGATTATTTCAAAATATTTTCTTGATTATTCAAAAAAATTTTAAATTTAGGCTATGTATAGCTCGTAAAAAATTGAAATTGGCTATTTGAACTTAAAATAGGCACTAAAAGGCATTTATAGATGAAATAGGCACTAAAACTCAAAATCGGCCAAAATAGGCATTATAGGCACTAACAAATGCCTCTTATTTTATTCAAAATTTCATGAAACGTATACATAATGATATTGGCCTAAATTTTAATCCATAAATTAAAAAAAGGCAAATAGGGCGAAATCCGAGCCCTACTAATTCAGAGTAGTCAAGTGTGATTTTCTCATTGTGCGAGTTCTAAATGGCCTTCGACGCCGAAAGGTTAAATTTATTTTTATGTATTTTATAAATACATATCTATATATTCATATGAGGATCAGTCAAATGAAGAAAATAAAAAAGAAAAATTTTTCATGATGCCTATAAAAAAAAAAAAAAAATATTCTTATTCAAGTTTTATTCATCCTTTTGGAGCACTATTTGTCAGCTAATATTAAGATGATGATGATGATGATGATGACTTGGTCGTAATAACAACAAAAGTTTTATAACCCACCTACGTAAGAAGAAGAAGAAGATGTTGAAGTAATTAGCTTGCATAAATTCCTACTACCTACCTGTTCTTTAGCTGCGTCAAACAATTTGATTAATTAGATAGAGAAGACTTTCTTTCTCATTTCCTTTGATCACGTAGCTAGTCTCTTTTTCAAGTGATTAAACTCGACATAATTCAAAAGGAAATTTCTTAAACATTAGTATTTACTAGACCCTAAACCCAACGCCTCCTTAGTTGCTGAATGACTTTATTCAAGGTCCCGGAAAAATAACTTTTTCTTTCTTATGGTTACTGGAATAATTTGATGAAGTACCGGCATGGGCGTAACTAAAAAATTTGGCTGGGGGGGGGCTATGAGATCAGCTATCCTCCAGGGGGCCTGGCAAATTTTTGAATTACTTGATTTTTGGGCATACTTTTTATGACACATACGCCATCTTATCGGGAAAAACATGCGTAACACCTTCGCTCCCGTTCCGCCTTTTAAATAGTATTGTATTGTTGCCTATTAAAGATCAGAATTTCAATTATTGAACATGTTTTTTTTTTTTATATGTACTCTTTGAGTTGATGCAACTAAGAAAGAAAAAAAGGATTTAAAAGAGATAAAAGGCGTTAGAGAAATAAGCAAAAAAGACAATTCACCCTCAGGGTACAACATGTCTGTCTGTCTCTCTATCAGACTTTAAAGAAGAAAGAAGAAAGGGAGTACGTACTTTGAAACTTTTTTTCTAAACAACATCAACAACAGACATTTTTACTTTCTCTTACCTCTATATATATATGTTAATATATATAGAGAGAGAAAGTATTGGATTCATGTCAAAAATTCGATGTCGAGATTTTGATGGATCTTCACGTTTTGAGGTCCCCTGAATCCAAAAAGTGGTTTTCTGCGACATGGTCTGTCGTGTGTGTCTGTGAACAAAATATCTCAAGAACGAAAAGAGCTAGGAGGCTGAAATTTTATATTTAAGTTAAGCACCCCCATGGGACGTGACACGAAGCTTTTGAACAAAATCGACCTAAGAGTACTAGTACTTTACTGATGCACTTTTTCAGTTTTTTTCGATTTTCTCAAAATTTGCTACAACGATTTTTTTTAAAATTCAAAAATCAATTATTTTTTAGATTCTCTATAAAATGTATATTCTCATTTTGTGATTGAAATCTTCTGAAGACCACTTTACTCTTGTTCTTCATAGGAAAGATAGGAATTTCTCCTATGGTTGCTATGGTAACAAAATATAAATATTTTCCCATACTTATAAATTTTACATCTTGAATTCAATTGTACCCTACTGTCGGAAACTAAATACATGTCGACACAAAAAATCTGGTGTGACAAGCACAGTACACAACTTTCGATTACCGAAGGTAAGAGAAAGTTGTGTGCTGTGCGCCAGTCACACCAGATTTTTTTTTTAATTTTACAAGAATCTTGTTGCTCTATTATTAAATTAAATATTTATTAAGTATTAATAATTCAAAGATTATACATTCAAAAGCATGGACGCCGACTTTTAAAAATTATGGGGGGCTAAATATGATCACGTAGGGGGTACGGGCTAGATTGAAGATTTTGACTTGATTGGCCTTTTCGAAATACTTTAAAATATATAGGTTTCAAATATTAATGAAATATAATAATTAAATAAGCATAAGATGCAAATAAAAATTGCTGATGCAGCTGTGTAGATTCGTGCCGTTTCGAGAGAGAAAATCGGTAATGGCGGCATGTGTGGCTTGTTCGTGTTGCCGAGATGTAGACGTAGGCGCACTAGCTTCCTTCATTGGCCGCTAGGCGGATAGTTTTTTTTTTCATGGTTGCTAGGGAGCTTGAATTCTTTTAATCGGTGAAACCGACAGTAAGATTTAGTTTAAATTGTTCCTTGAGATGCCGCAGATGACTGAAAGAATATTTGGCTTCCGATGTGACAAATTAACTAAGTTAGAAATTAATATACTCTACTGGTAACCTAAAGCAACTTTTAAAGTAGTAAACTCGTATATACAGTAGTACAAAAGAGCATATAGAAACGTCGAAATCGTTGAATACACTGTTAAAAATTTTCAAGAAAAATTTATATACAAGTATAGGAACTCTGTTTCATAAACTGTTTATGAATAGTATATGAGAAAGTTCAATTTAGTGCCAACCTAACCAATTTCTTGTATATTTTAAAATTAATTATTTTGGTGAAATTGTTAATTTTAATTTTAATTTTTATAGCTATTTAGTTGAATTACTTTATAAAAATTATTTAATTAGTATGATTTTAATATACTTCATAAATATTTAAATAGTTTAGAGCGCGAATTTCAAACCAGAATTTAATAAATTTAGATTTGTGAAATAAATTTTAAAAGAATAATTTCAAGTTTCCTTAAAATAATTATAAAATAAGTTGATAATAGAAGTGGCTGTTCAGCAATTAGAATGATGAAGGAAGAGAGGATGTCAGCCAAAAAGGAGCCTCTATCGAATAAAAATCTCCAATCAGAAAACGTTTCGGGTTTAATTAGATAAAACCATCATCAGTTCTTTAGAGCTGAAATGAGCATAAAATAATAATTGTAATACAACAACATAAAATATTTTTTAAATTATAAAAAAACATCAGATCTTACATTATTGGCAATCTCAAGGTGCACACCATTGAGATGCAGATAGAGTTGTTATATATAAACATATACAAAATTATATAAAAAATACAAAATTTGCATATCAGTTGTCAGATGCTCATCAGTCAACACGGCCAAGTCTCAAATGTATATAAAATTTAATTATCAAATACAGTTATTATATGATAAATACTGGGGAAGCAATGAACCCTCAGTACATTGACCCATAATACATCTTAATAAAAACGAAAACTCACAAAAGCGTGCCTTTGACCTATTTGAAAACATATTATTCATTTGCAAATGACAATTTTATAAATTAATTTATAATATATTTTCAAATTACAAATAAAGTTATAAACAATTTTTTATAATATTTACATCTGGGCGTCTACATTATTTAAGATGGACAAATATACATTACTAAGGCCAATACAATCAGTCTGATAGTTTAGTGCCCTATGTCCATATGTTTTTATAAAACATTTTTCTGCTACCAGACGTTTATATGTGTTGTCCACCTTCATCAGAATGACTGCGTTGTCAAAGTCAAATCCATGCATAAATTCAATCGCATGAGAACTCAGAGCTGTCGACGTTTTAATATTTTTTATACTCAATTCATGTTCCCTTTTTCGCAACGAAAACATGCGAGATGTTTGCCCCACATAAACCTTAGTGGGATTGGGGCAGCCAAGGCAACGAATTAAGTATATTACGTTATGTTGTTCATGGGGAGGGACTACATCCTTATTATTATACAAAAAGGAAATATTGCCTCTGGATGATAAAGCCGTACGGACATTATGCAGCTTGAATATTTTTTGAATTTTCTCCGACAGCCCTGGCACATAGAAAAGAGAAAAGAATGGCGAATCATTGCTAACAGACACAGAGGTGGTGGGGGGTGCTAGCCGCTCATTCTTCTTTTGATTAAAATTTTTGATTGCCGAATTAATAACATGCACTGGATAAGAGTTGGACAACGCCGCCCTTCTAAAAACATCAATATTTCTCACAATATAAGACTCGTCACAAAGAGAATGAATCCGTCTTAAAAAATAATACAAGGTGTTAATTTTATATATAAATGGACATTGTGAGAAATAATTGATAAATCTGCCACTGTCAGTTGGCTTGACATAAAGGTCAAATGAAAGCGAGCCACCAGGATTTTTAATGATCAAAAGGTCGAGAAACGATATTTTACTGTCCATTTCAATTTCATAGGTAAAATTCAGATCTGGATGAAAGTTGTTAAATTTGTCCAAGATCGTGTTTATTTGATTTTGTGGTACAATTGAAATAGAATCATCCACATATTGAAGGTAAACCAGTAAGTTGAGAGGCTTTACAGTAGAATAATAAAATTTTCTAATTACAATTTCAGCGGCTATTGGGCTGAGAGAGCCACCCATTGGCAAACCTTTCAATTGCAAATAAATAACACCGTTGAAAGAGAAATAATTGTGATGTAGACAAAAGCCCAAGGCCTCTTTAAATCTACTCAGTCCAAAGGTGGTATAAACGCTAATGTCATCCCAATACTCATCCACGCAACGCATGAAAAGGTCCAGAGGGACGGCTGTGAACAGGGACTGGATATCAAAAGATACGAGAACGTGATCATTGGGAACGATCACATCTCTCAATATATCCTTAGCCATTCTAGAATTAGAGACCTTAAATTCGTCATCGGTGGTAATATTTTTAAGAATATCAGCCATATATCTAGACAATTTCGCATTGCTATAATTAATAGTGGAGACGACGGGGCGGTATGGATGATCAGGGGCTGTTCCTTTATGGGTTTTAATTAAGCCATAAAGTCTAGCCATGTTGGACTGTTTGGGCCTAAGCTTATTATAAACACGTTCATCGACCAGTTGTTCATTGTGGCATTTTTTAAGGAACAAGTTAATTCCATTGTCAAGTTTTTTGATCGGGTTGTTAGTGATCACCTTATATGTATCGCCATCCGCAAGTAGAGACAACATGTTCTGATTATAGGAACTTGTGGTGGTAATTACCGACATTTTTGATTTGTCCGATTGCACAAATGTGATATCAGGATTTGATTTTTTATATTTCACAGTTTTACTAATGTTCGAAATCAACTCCCGTGAACGAGCATTACACTGATAATTTTTGGAATTATAAGTGTAATTTGTCATAACATTGGAAATATTAGATCTAATTAAACCTTTTTGCGAGTCATTAAATTTGTTATTAGAAATAATGTACTCACAGTCTGTGATACAGTTTATAATATTTTATATTTAAATTATAAAATAATATTAATAAAAATTCCTTGAGGTAGTCGAGTTATTTGAGAACGTTTAGACCAGTGATTCTCAACTTGTCGCGGTACACTTTTAACGATTTCAAAATTTGGCAGCACACAAAGAAAAAGATAAGTTTAAAAGTTGGTAATTTGTTCATAAACTTTTATATTAATTTTATTTCTTATCCTGGGTATATTAATATTAAATCACCGAAGTATTTGAAAAATGATTGAAAATTCATATTTTTTTTACAGTGTAGTTTGTAGTATTTATATAACTTAAATGACAATACATTGGTAGATTGGATATAAAATTTGAAAGAAATGTCCTGATAACTTCCCCCCCCCCCCTCAATATTAGGGGAGCTCGAGCCCTTTGGGCCCATGTAGTCGGCGCCTTTGTCCAAGGGTTCTCGCTAATTATAGTATTGAACACGTTTGAAGTTTCAGCTACTTACAATATCTATCATATGGTTTAATTTTCATAGTTTGAAGCAACATACTCTTGTCTCATTTTTTCCTCAAAATTGTTTGAAGCACACTTTTGGATATCAAATGGCTTAAATAAGAAAGTCTGAATCCCAAATAAATATCGTAAAGTCAGAGTTGCCGAAAAGACTGTGTGTATGATAGGGTGGCGCAAAAAAACCGACTAATTTTTTTTTTTTTTTTTTTTTTTGAGTCTCGTATAAAAATATGTTTTTTATCATGTTTTAAGAAACCCTCCAATGATGAGCTCAAAAAACAATTTTTTAATGGTCGCTCAAAATTTTTAAATATTTCCAAATTCGTCAAAAATCCATTTTTTTTTTTTTTAATTTTTTTTTTCTCGTTACGGTAGAATTTTATAAAGTAAAAAAAACATACGTTTCTCAAATTTTCAACATAAAATATTAATATTGTGAGTGTGAGAGTGAATGGAAAAAAGTGTGCGTTAAAAAAAAAATCTTGAATTCTGATAAATCGGCGGAAACTAAATATATCTCGACCCAAGAAAATCTGACGAAACAAGCACGGAACACAACTTTCGAGTTGTGTGCTGTGCGACCAGTCACACCATATTTTTCTTACCCTTACCCTCTCTCTCTCTCTCTCTTTTTTTATTCTATTTAAAACAGAATTGAGACTTTGAACTTTAAACTATTTCCAGAATCCTTTTCTAACCGTCTATTCGTTTAGCTGCTGTTCATCTTTGAGAGTTTTACGAGATTTTTTCTTCTTCTTTTTCTTTTCTATATAAAGACAAAAAGAAGAAGTGTTTTATGGGCCTTCTTAAAATGTCACTTGCCTCCTTTTTCTTTCTTCAAGCCTTTGATTAAGGAATTCCCTATTTAAAATAAAAAAGAGCCATATATGTGTAAATTGCTTTATTTGCATTTTAGAAGATACGCCCTATATATTACATAAAAAATAATATGACCTCAAAGTTGTAAATAAATACAACAACAAAAAAGAACAAATAGAACGAGATAAATATCTAAATTAAGCTATCTTCTAATAGCACACTTGAAGGAAACCCTCCAAGAAGATAAGATCAGCAAATTAAAAAAAAAGAGAGAGATAGACAGAAATTAAATTCAATCTTCAAGAGAATTGATGGTCTATAAAATTAAGTGAAAAAAAGAGAAAATATATTTATTTATTTTATTAATTTGCTAACAATTATCTTTGAAAATATTATTGTAAACTCATTCAAAAAATATTATATATTTATTCTAATACAAAATTAATCAGAAATATTAACGGATGTTAACGATAAATTAGGATTCAAATTGTTAAATATACAATTTAAGAGTCGAAAACGTCAAAAGAAAAAAAATATATTTATTTTTTTAATTTAATAATAATTATGTTGGAAAATAATAACAAGGATTAATTTTAAAAATAGTATAGATTTATTTTAATAAAAAATAAATAAAAAATATTAACGGATGTCAGAGATAAACATGGATATAGAAATATATATAAGGCTTTATTTTAAATAATTGAAGCTAACTTAACAACAGACGCCATTTGTCAGAGATTCATTGAGAGATAGTAAATTTCTAATTATGACTGGCAAGAGAAGAATATTTTTTCTTTTTTTTTAAGATTTCATCCAATTTTATTTGAAAATATATAAAAATTGGAATTAATTAGAAAATTTAACACAAAAATAATCATACCAGTATTTATTTTATTTTTATTATAGGATAAATCAATTTTAACTCCTTTACTACGTCATTGCATATGGCGGCCTGTGCGTGACATATAAAGTGTGCACTTTTCATTTTCGTTTTTTTTTTTTCAATTAAAGCGAAAAAAAAAATAAATAAGAATAACGAAAAACCTAAATACCAATGTTTATTTCAAAGTCGTTGCTTTATAACAAAAGGTAGATAACAGCTGCAATAATATTAACTAAAATGAAATAACCTTTTTTTGTTTTGTTCCTTTCACTTTTGATTACATTGGTTAATATTTTTTAACACACAAACATTTATTCAATGAATGGTAAGAGACACAATTTATTTATTTATATTTGAAACAGAGTATACCTCTCTTTTGTCTATGCACATACAAACAGACAATTATTTAAATTAAAAGAATTTTATTGTTTTTTTTTTTAACCAATTAATTGTTACATTCCACTTGTTTACATGAGTTGCTTCTAAAGAATCAGACATGACGTCTTTATTTCATTGTTTAAACTATTAAAATGAAATTAAAAACTTGAATTATTATAATTTTAAAACAAAATTGATTTTAGTTTATTTATTTTAGAACAAAATTCTGTAAAATTTCGTTCCACTCTCCTTTTTTTCAAGCATAAAATAAATTTATCCGACCAGGGCCGTTCCTGGGTAAGTTGTCGCCTCCGTGCCAGGTCATTTTTGGCGCCCCCCCCCCCCCCAACTAAATTATGAAAAAAAATTTTTTTTAAGTGATTAGACCTGTACTGATTTTCATGTTTGTGAACGCTACGGTAGCTTAGATTTTGATAATTCTTTCTTTCCTCCACGCGAACTATCACTATCCTGTTTTTCATAGAGAAGGAAAATAAAAAAATATTCATTAATAAAAAAATATTTATTTATTCAAATTACCTCCTAGCTCAATTCTTTCATGATTTCAAATGAACTCTATGTGTGTGTCTGCTTATTACTGAACACAGACGAAAACACATTATTCAATTGAAAGCATAAAAGGATTGAGCTAGGAGGTTGAAATTTTATATTTTAGTTAGGCACCCTTTCGGACACTCAAAATAAGCTTTTGAACAAAATCGGCCAAAAAGTACTAGTACTTTACTGATGTACTTTTTCAGTTTTTTTTAATTTTCTCAAAATTCGCTCCAACGATTTTTATTAAAATTCATAATTCAATTATTTTTTAGATGCTCTTTAAAATGTATATTTTCATTTTGCCCTTGAAACCTTTTTAACATGTAAAACTATATATTGAAACTTGCAATGGACTTTAGAAATAGAGGGAACAAATTACACAAAATTTTTATTTTACTAAATTAAAGCCCATTTCATGTAGATTATTTAGAAAAAAAAATTTTCTTGAATATCTCATTCCCTTTTGGAGTTATTGGCTTTAGCGCTAAACCATGTTTGCGTTTTCAAAACTAAAATAAAATCAACAATATGATTTTTACTTTCTCTTACCTCTATATATATATGTTAATATATATAGAGAGAGAAAGTATTGGTTTCATGTCAAAAATTCGATGTCGAGATTTTGATGGATCTTCACGTTTTGAGGTCCCCTGAATCCAAAAAAGTGATTTTCGCGACATGGTCTGTCTGTGTGTCTGTGAACAAAATATCTCAATAACGGAAAGAGCTAGGAGGTTGAAATTTTATATTTAAATTAGGCACCCCCATGGGACGTGACACGAAGCTTTTGAACAAAATTGACCAAAAAGTACTAGTACTTTACTGATGCACTTTTTCAGTTTTTTTCGATTTTCTCTAAATTTGCTTCAAAGATTTTTTTTTAAATTCAAAAATCAATTATTTTTTGGATTCGCTATAAAATGTATATTCTCATTTTGTGATTGAAATCTTCTGAAGACCACTTTACTCCTGTACTACATAGAAAAGATAGGAGAAATGGTTGCCATGGTAACAAAATATAAATATTTTCACATATAAATTTTACATCTTGAAAATCGAATGTGCCGTACTGTCGGAAACTAAATAGATGTCGACACAAAAAATCTTGTGTAGCACATTACACAACTTTCGATTACCGAAAGTAAGAGAAAGTTGTGTGCTGTGCGCCAGTCACACCAGATTTTTTTTTTTATTTTAGGATTAACTTAGATTCGTGATATATTTTTTTTTTCTAATTCCTTATTGTTTCAAGAACCTACAATAATCAGGATCATCAAGATTGGGTGTCAAATAAGCAAATGAGAAATTATTTTCTCTTCCATGTCACATTTTGTTTGGCATTCTCCAAACCGAGGAAGGTGAAAAAATCAAAACTTTAAAGTGCCATTACTCGAAAACTAAGTGAGATAAAAAATTGAAATTTGGTGCTGTTACTTATCTCTATATATAGAATAGGGTCCGACCGAAACAAGATTTTCAGCCGAAACCATAACCGAAACCGAATATTCGGTCGGTTCCTAATATAGAACAAACATAACAAGTTTCATAAAAATCTGAGATTTGGGGTGAAATGGCCTGGTTGAACTGAAGTGGAATGATGACCCAAATGTAAAATTAAAAAATGTTAAATATTTAAAAAACCCGAAGTGCTAGCAACCAAAACGTATTTTTCCCTGGACTAGTTTTATGCTGAATCGGTATATGTAAGTATTATTTTTCTAAGACCTTTAGTTCAGGCCGTACTTTTTTTGTGTACAGACCGACGGACGGTCGGACAGACAGACACCGGAGTCTCTACATAAGCTCTCTTTCCCTTAGTACTACGTATGGTGAGATCTAAAAACATGTAAATATAAATAAATATAAACAAATGAATTTGTGAAGCAAATTCATTCGTTTATATTTACATGTTTTTTTAATGACCCCTGTATGATTTTGTTTTATATTTTTTTCAAATTTAACGAAAATTTTCTTTTTCTTCGTTGATTATTTCAAAAACTATTCAGTTTTCAAAAAAATTTCAAAAGAATAAAAACTTTTTAAAATAGAGTAATTTATCATAGTATAACAAAAATTGAAAATTTTATAATTTTTGAAAAAACTTATTAGGTAAAGTACTACTTCCAGGTGAAGTATTTACTCCAAAAGTTGATATAAATCTACAATTTTAGTGTAAGGAGTATATAAAAAATTTCATCGATCTGGCTGCTTGCCTTTTTAAGCTATCGTGTTCACACACACACACACACACACACACACACACACACACACACACACACACACACACACACACACACACACACACACACACACACACACAGATATAATTCCAAAAGAATATACGAGAAAGTCTCGGGGAAGTCATTCATTCCCCTTTTATTTTTTTAAATAAAATATGGGGATTGACTTCCCCGAGACTTTCTCGTATATTCTTTTGGAATTACGTCTGGGTGTGTGTGTGAACACGATTGCTTAAAAACCAAAGCAGCTAGATCGATAAAATTTGGTATATGCTCCTTACACTAAAATTGTAGATTTCTATCAACTTTTGGAGTAAATACGTCACTTGGAAGTAGTACTTTACTTAAAAAGTTTTTTCAAAAATTTTGAAATTTTCAATTTTTTTGTTATATTATGATAAAATACTCTATTTTAACAAGTTTTTATCCTTAGACATTTTTACGAAAACTGAATAGTTTTTGAAATAATCACAGAAGAAATAGAAAATATTCGTTAATTTTGATAAAAAATCAAAACAAAATCATACAGGTGTCATTAAAAAAAGGATAAATATAAAAAAATTCATTTGTTTCACAAATTCATTTGCTTATATTTACCCTTTTTTTAATGACACCTGTATGATTTTGTTTTGATTTTTTATCAAAATTAACGAATATTTTCTATTTCTTCTGTGATTATTTCAAAAAATATTCAGTTTTCGTAAAAATGTCAAAGAATAAAAACTTGTTAAAATAGAGTATTTTATCATAATATAACAAAAAAAATTGAAAATTTCAAAATTTTTGAAAAAAACTTTTTAAGTAAAGTACTACTTCCAAGTGACGTATTTACTCCAAAAGTTGATAGAAATCTACAATTTTAGTGTAAGGAGCATATACCAAATTTCATCGATCTAGCTGCTTTGGTTTTTAAGCAATCGTGTTCACACACACACACACACACACACACAGACATAATGCCAAAAATGGTTTTTTTGGACTCAGGGAGGTCTAAAACGTGGAGAAACATCAAAATCTCGAAGTCGAATTTTTTTACGATTACATAACTTTCTCTATACGAGAAATTTAAAATTTACATTTATTTAACAATTTTTTTTTTATTTTTTTTTGGAGGGGGGGCGACATTCTTGTACCCGCGGGGGGCGCCATTCAATATAGTTACGCCAATTATTTCAAATGATTGGCAGCCAATTCTTTTGAAATAAATTTTTCTCACTTGCGACGGACCAAGGACCCAGGCACGAAAATGCCATTTGGCTTTGAGTCTCCGCCGTCCTTTGGAAGGCGCCTCCGTCGCCCTTTGGCTTTGCGCCTCCGTCGCCCTTTGGCTTTGCGCCTCCGTCGCCCTTTGGCTTTTCGTCTTCGCCTTCCTTTGGAAGGCGCCTCCGGCGCCCTTTGGGACTGGCGCCTCCGTGCTGGCACGGAGTGCACGCCCGCCAGGAACGGCCCTGTCGGTATGATAAAATAAAAAAAAGATTAAAACAATTATTTGAAAATGAACAGTAAATGAAAAAAAAAGAGAAATTAGTGTTAAAAAGATTTATTGAAAATTGTAAAAAAATTATAATTAAATTATAAGAGCAACAAATTAAGAACTTACTTCTTTCTTTCCCATTTTTACTTTCTCTTACCTATGTATATATGTAATATATATATAGAGAGAAAGTATTGGATTCATGTCAAAAATTCGATGTCGAGATTTTGATGGATCTTCACGTTTTGAGGTCCCCTGAATCCAAAAAAGTGGTTTTCGCGACATGGTCTGTCTGTGTGTGTGTGTGTGTGTGGGTGTGTGTGTGGGTGTGTCTGTGTTCAATTTTAAGCATGAAGGAATTGAGCTACGAGGTTGAAATTTTATATTTAAGTTAAACACCCCCGGGACCGGAAAAATAAGCTTTTAATCAAAATCGGCCAAAGAGTACTAGTACTTTACTGATGTACTTTTTCAGTTTTTTTCGATTTTCTCAAAATTTGCTCCAACGATTTTTTTTAAAATTCAAAAATCAATTATTTTTTAGATGCTCTTTAAAATGTATATTGTCATTTTGCAATTGAAATCTTCTGAAGACCACTTTACTCTTGTACTCCATAGAAAAGATAGGAGATATGGTTGCCATGGCAACAAAATATAAATATTTTGCCATACTTATAAATTTTACAACTTGAAAATCGAATGTACCGTACTGTCGGAAACTAAATACATGTCGACACAAAAAATCTGGTGAGACAAGCACAGTACACAACTTTCGATTACCGAAGGTAAGAGAAAGTTGTGTGCTGTGCGCCAGTCACACCAGATTTTTTAAACACTTAGGGCATATTAAAGGGCAATAATTGCGTTTGATTAATTGAGTAGGGCACGTTACAATTTTATTTAATTCAAATTTATAATGTTTTTTTTTATTTGTTATTAAACTCATGAAACAATGTTATTTTGTTGGCGAATGGAACGAACTCTGCAGGATAAATTTTTAACTAGTCTAGTATTGCCATCTAGCCACATATCAGACAACTAAAAACTTATAAACATTCTTCCCATAGAGCTGTCCCCCCCCAAGGTCTTTAAAATACACAGGTTGGCCAGAAACTAGTAAATAAACAATTTTCCGGTCACAGTTTTTGATTGGTCCACGTCATGAAGCTCCTCCTTGCTTGTATTTTTCTATGTAGCAGCATTGTTGACTGCCTATAACCTAATTCACATTAATTTTGTTTTGTTTGCAAATTTTATAGTTTCTCTCTAAACTAATTTAGACCCAAGTATTTATTCTGCTTTATTTATAATATACCGTATATAAATATTTTTAAATGGTTTATTCCGAAAGATCTTTTACAAAAAGAGGAGCTCCATGACGTCACTCCCTTGGAATGAAAAAAATGTAAACAAACCGAGTTTGACCCCCCCCTGGTCCCCCCCATGTTTTTCAATAAATAAAAATATTTATTTAATGTAAACAAATCCTCAAGCAGGCACTGGGTTGGAATATTGGATCTCACCACAATAGCTCCCAGGCAACTCTACGAGGAGAGGGAGTTGCTGTGACATCCCATCCTGTGGAAGGGACGTAAACAAGATTTCTTCTCAGTAATGCATTCTTCGAAAGGAATCGGTGCTGAGGGAGTCCCTCCTTAAACTAAGACATCTTCCATAGGATAGAAGAGGTTGGATAAAAGGAACCGGTTGGAATCCAAAATTAGGATTAGTTCACTAGCTAGAAACTTGCGCAGGTGGAGGAGTTAGAGATAGGAAATAATGTAACTTCACCGGCCAGAGGCCGGTTGGGTTTGAAGGTGTCTGTCTGTCTTCGATCACGTAAGCACCTCGGGCAAATAAACGGAGATCCCGATAGGAATTTCAAATAATAATAATTTCACAATTATATATAAATTACGATCTATTGTGAAGTCCTAATTCAAAGACTTTATTTTAATGTATTATTCTAAAATGAAATTAAAAATTAATTCTTACCCGACCATCTTCTGAACACGAACCGTTTACACAAACGGCTAATGAAACAAAGAACATAATTAAGAAAAATAGTCTAAAGAGAATCGTTGAGGACCTCATGATTGAATCGATTGCCTTTTGCAAGTTTTTCACCTTCAAATGCCGTATATATAGGCCTTATCGTCGTCACCGATAACTCGTATCTCAAAATGCATTTTTTTTAATTACATATGACTTGGCTTCATTTAGAAAACAAAAAATCTGGTGTGACAACACACAACTTTCTTTTACCGAAAGGTAAGCACCGTGCTGGCCACACCAGATTTTTTGTGTCGAGATATATTTAGTTTCCCATAGCACCTTAGTTTCAAACTTGCCCGTTGTATACAGAAATGTTAAGGGTATTTATAACTAAAAGAATTTCCCGCTCTATCGGAGGCGTTTTTAGTTTTGCCATAGTGCAGGTAAAAGAGAACTCTAATTACCTTCACCTCGATCTTCCTTCCTTTAAAAAATTTTCAATAAAAACCAACAAAATTCAGGAATTGATAACATTTCTTTTTTTTTTTAATAAACTTATTTTTTTGTTAAAAAAAAATATCTAAATCATTAAAAAACCGCCACCACGCTGTCTTTTCGGCAAGGATGTAGGAAGGAAAAAACAAAAAACAAGATTCTTTCATTTTTCCCCAATTGAGTTTTATTCCTGATATTTCAAAGGCACAAAGGCTCTTCTTCTTCAGAGGAAACTGAAAAATTCATAATGTTAACAAAAATATCTATAATAGTTTACAATTTCAACTTAGGGTAAAGACATTGTTGTACCTCATATTACACTCCGTTAACATTACAATTACAGCCAAGGTTTTTTTGCATCAAGAAAGCCATTTGACCTCGATAACGTTAGAGAGCATTCTAATTTTATAAACTCTATTACAATTCATTTATAATATTTCTTTATTTCAATGTATTAATATATATTAAAAATAAATCCAGGCTTTTAATTTAATTTAATACATTGAAATAAAGAAATATTATAAATGAATTGTAATAGAGTTTATAAAATTAGAATGCTCTCTAACGTTATCGAGGTCAAATGGCTTTCTTGATGCAAAAAAACCTTGGCTGTAATTGTAATGTTAACGGAGTGTAATATGAGGTACAACAATGTCTTTACCCTAAGTTGAAATTGTAAACTATTATAGATATTTTTGTTAACATTATGAATTTTTCAGTTTCCTCTGAAGAAGAAGAGCCTTTGTGCCTTTGAAATATCAGGAATAAAACTCAATTGGGGAAAAATAAAAGAATCTTGTTTTTTGTTTTTCCTTCCTACATCCTTGCCGAAAAGACAGCGTGGTGGCGGTTTTTTAATTGTATGTTTCTCGGCATCACTCATCAATCTTCAATCTATCTAAATCATTGTTTCATAGTAATTTTATAATTTTTGCTATAGGTTTTGTCTATCAAGATGGAGAGAATAGTTCCACAATATGAACCAGAATGTTCGAGAAAGTCGTTCAAAGCAAACGGATCGTCTATTCATAACTTTTTATAATTTTCGTGAACCAATTCTCTTCTAAATAACATCTTGATAGACAAAACCTATAGCAAAAATTATAAAATTACTATGAAACAATGATTTAGATATTTTTACTTTCTCTTACCTATGTATATATGTAATATATATATAGAGAGAAAGTATTGGATTCATGTCAAAAATTCGATGTCGAGATTTTGATGGATCTTCACGTTTTGAGGTCCCCTGAATCCAAAAAAGTGGTTTTCGCGACATGGTCTGTCTGTCTGTGTGTGTGTGTTCATTTTTAAGCATGAAGGAATTGAGCTATGAGGCTGAAATTTTATATTTAAGTTAAACACCACCCGGGACCGGAAAAATAAGCTTTTAATCAAAATCGGCCAAAGAGTACTAGTACTTTACTGATGTACTTTTTCAGTTTTTTTCGATTTTCTCACAATTCGCTCTAACGATTTTGATTAAAATTCAAATATCGCCACGCCCAGCATCTTGCAGTCCGCCGACACTCCATCGAGCCATCTCAGCCTCGGTCTTCCAATCTTCCTGTATCCCCCAGGGTTACCCTTCATGACTCGTTTCGCCATCTCGCCTTCGTCCATGCGCTGCATATTTCTTATTATTCAGACTTTTTATTACAATTTTTACTTTCTCTTACCCTATATATGAAATATATAGAGAGAGAAAGTATTGCGATCATGTCAAAAATTCGATGTCGAGATTTTGATGGATATACATGTTTTGAGGTCCCCTGAGTCCAAAAAAGTGGGTCCCGCAAATTGGTCTGTGTGTGTGTATGTGTGTATGTGTGTATGTATGTGTGTCTGTATGTGTGGAACCATTTTTTTAGCATGAAGGAATTGAGCTACCGGATTGAAATTTTATATTTAACTTAGGTACCTTTGAAGAATCTCAAAATAAGCTTTTGAACAAAATCGGCCAAAAAGTACTAGTACTTTACTGATGTACTTTTTCAGTTTTTTTCGATTTTCTCAAAATTCCCTCCAAGGATTTTTTTTAAAATTCATAAATGAACTATTTTTTAGATGCTCTTTAAAATGTATATTCTCATTTTGCCGTTGAAATCTTCTGAAGACCACTTTACTCTTGTTCTTCATAGGAAAGATAGAAATGGTTGCCATGGTAACGGAATTTAAATCTTTTTCTTTTTTATTAGATTAAAAATCAATTATTATTTAAATTCCCATTTATTTTAAATTTATTTGTGTCTTTAATTGTTTCAAAGAAAACATATATGTCTCTCTCTCACTTGCAAACATTATCGTCTGTCTCTACTCTTTTTAAATTCCCTTTCCACCTTATCTTCGCATAGGCCTAATGTTAATTTCCTATAGGGATTTGTATGTTAATTTCGATTCAAAAGGGGGTCCCCTTTAGAACTTTTTAGGCATTTAAAATTTTTTTTTCCAATTCTTATGAAATTTTGTATTTATTTACGATTCTATATTGTGTATAAAATGTCCAAATATGAGATTAAAATTTTGAAAAATAACCATAGTTTATTTGAAGCAGTCAACATTTAAAATGCAAGTTTGAAACTAAGGTGCTATCGGAAACTAAATATATCTCGACACAAAAAATCTGGTGTGACCAGCACAGTGCGCAACTTTCTCTTACCGAAGGGTAAGAGAAAGTTGTGTGCTGTGCGCCAGTCACACCAGATTTTTTTCTGTTTTTTTAGAATTAGACATTTCTATATTAATAGATATTATATAATGTTCACTTATTCTAGGCTCACTTGTTAGTTAATATTTGCATATCTGTTATGACGTGGCCACTAAAAGCAGTACTCTAATTGGTTGATCTATTATCTGTTTGTATATAATTATAGATAATTTTAAAAACGCTATTATTATAAATAATCAAGAAAGTACACAAACACACACACACACACACACACACACACACACACACACACATTCACACAGTCTTTTCGGCAACTTAGGCCATTTAGGCCATTTAGGACACGAAGCTTTTAATCAAAATCGGCCAAAGAGTACTAGTACTTTACTGATGCACTTTTTCAGTTTTTTTTTTTTTTTTTTTTTTTCAATTTTCTCAAATTCGGTCCAACGATTTTTTTTTTATATTAAAAAATCAATTGTTCTTTAGATTCTCTTTAAAATGTATATTCTCATTTTGCGATTGAAATCTTCTGAAGCACCACTTTACTCTTGTATTTCATAGGGAAGATAGGAGAAATGGTTGCCATGGTAACAAAATATAAATATTTTCCCACACTTATAAATTTTACATCTGAATTCATATGTTCCGTACTGTCGGGAACTAAATATATGTCGACACAAAAAATCTGGTGTGACAAGCACAGTACACAACTTTCGATTACCGAAGGTAAGAGAAAGTTGTGTGCTGTGCGCCCATCACACCAGATTTTTTTATTTTTGATTGCCGCCAGAGGGCGCTTTCGGGCATTTTTTTTATTAGACTTTTTTAAAATGCTACCTACAAATTTTAAATAGCCCAGAATGTTTAGCGCAAAAATTAGGAAGGGGGGATGGGGTACTCATTCACGACCTATATCAATTTCAATAAATTTAAGACAAAATGAACAAAGCATATTTTTTCTTTATTTTTCAGGGTACTTTTAATACTTTTTTTTTTTTTTCTTCAAAAATTCAACTTAAGAGATATAAAATGTAAAAAAAAAAAAATAAAAAAATGCTTGTGATGATTAGGGCTCGGATTTATAGGCACTAAAAATCTTTAAAATAGGCAGGCAACTAAGCACTAAAAATTATTAAAATAGGCACATAAAAAGCATTATTTAAGAAATAATATAAAAAATTTAAAAAATTGATGTCTTATTTTTGGTAATCTGGTGTGACTGGTCGCACAGCACACAATTTTTTTCTTAATTTCGGTAATTTAAAGGCGCATTCTGTACTTGTTTGCCAGAATATAAATACAAATCAAATTTTTAAGTATTTATTTTTAAAATTTTACATTAAAAATAAAATTTTTTTTTTTCGAAAAAAAAAGTATTTTTTTCAAATCTCGGAGGGGGAGGGGTAATTACCCCCTTTACCCCCCCCCTTGAAATATTTTCTTGATAATTCAAAAAAATTTTAAATTTAGGTTATGTATAGCTCGTAAAAAATTGAAATTGGCTATTTGAACTTAAAATAGGCACTAAAAAAGGCATTTATAGATGAAATAGGCACTAAAACCGAAAATCGTCCGAAATAGGCATTATAGGCACTAACAAATGCCTCTTCTTTTATTCAGAATTTCATGAAACGTATACATATCATATTGGCCTAAATTTTAAGCCATAAATAAAAAAAAAGGCAAATAGGGCGAAATCCGAGCCCTAGTGATGACAACAACAACCATTGGCCAGCTAATTCTTAGGGCTCCATGTACAAGCAAACAAGACAAATAAATTGCGCAGTTGTTTAAGAGTCTGTGTTTGTCAGGCGTATGTGCGTGTGTAAGCGTTCAACCAATAAACAAACAAATAAAGCACAATATACACGTTTGGCTAGAGCGAATACAATTTTTTTGCCTATATTCTTGAATATTTTGTCAAAATACCTAATTTGAAAAATCCGGGGGCTCGAAATTCATTTTTGACCTATGGTTTCTATGGCAAAGTTTCTTGAAATGACCCATAGAACAAGAATCGCAAAAAAAATTGACCCGCCCTAATGTCGATGTCGAGATTTTGATGCATCTTCACGTTTTGAGGTCCCCTGAATCCAAAAAAGTCGTTTTCCCAAAATGGTCTGTCTGCCTATTTCTGGATGTGTCTGTGAACAAAATATCTCAAGAACGAAAAGAGCTTGGAGGTTGAAATTTTATATTTAAGTTAGACACCTCCCCAAGGGTTGAAAATAAGCTTTTAATCAAAATCGGCCAAAAAGTACTAGTACTTTACTGATGTACTTTTTCAGTTTTATCGATTTTCTCAAAATTCGCTCCAACGATTTTTTTAAATTCAGAAATCACTCCAATGATTTTGTTATATATTTTAAAGTAAATTTTTTTTCCTCTCATTACTCAAATCACTCCATTTTTACTTTCTTACTTTTTCTTGTTACAAAGGAATATCATATGACTTTTTTTATATGACCTTTAAAAATATATCAGTGAAATATTTCTAGAAAAATAAATAGTGATAAAAAAAGTAATATGTATAAAATAGTAAAAAGTAAAAATATTATTTCATAGAATACATAAATGGAAAGAATACATAAAAATTTCTCTGTAAATTTCCTATCGGAGAAAACGTAGGCTAACTTTAGGAATTAATAGTTGCTTTTGAAGGAATTAATATAATAACTCAAACCATGGGCGTAGCCAGGGCGAGGCAGGGGGGGGTCATTGCCACCCCCTGGCTTGTCCTAAAAATTAAAATAACAAATAAATATATATATATTTCTTTTTAAGATGCGCGTCTCGGGGTGCTAATTTTGGGAGTTTGTGGCCACAATTTTGAAGCTATCGACCTCAATTTTCTTTTAAATTAAAGCTATTTAAAATATCTACAACTTATAGAAGCCCTTTTTTTTGATTTTCGAAAAATATATTTTTTTTTTAGATTAATCGCATTAAATAAAAGATATTTTTAAAAAATTCGCTCTATATCTTATAGATAATTAAATTAGTAATCATTGTGTTAAAAAATAATTAATTTTTTACTCTTAATTAATTAGCTGGAATCTCTCAAATGAAATGGAATAAATCCCTTGTATTCCTATGGGAAAAACTAACGCCATCTCTTGTCGCCTAAAGGAACTCGGTACTGAATCTAGTTCTGTTTTTCGAGACGCGCACCTTAAAACCCTCGGGGAAGGAGAAAAATATTCAAAAAAAAAAAAAAAAAAAAAAAAAAAAAAAACTTTTATTTTGATGAAAAGAAAAAAAAACTTTTTCTTTTGTATTCATAATTTTGACGGTCACTTATACAAATCTACATACTTTAATTATTTATTTCTTCATTTGTCCATTTTCTTTAGATGCATCGCTTATTCTGAAAATTACAAATAATTTATTTTAATCAGATTTAAATTCACAACCGTAGGCTCTAGTTGAAACATTCTATTTAATAATAAGTAATCATTTAATATTAAATGATAGAGTAGCTGTCAAATTTTTACTTTCTCTTACCCTATAGGCCTATTATGAAATATATAGAGAGAAAGTATTGGATTCATATCAATAATTCGATGTCGAGATTTTTATGGATATACACGTTTTGAGGTCCCCCGAATCCAAAAATACTTTCTCTTACCCTATATATTTCATATATAGGGTAAGAGAAAGTAGGTGTGGGTGTGTGTCCATGTGTGTGGACATTTTTAAGCATCAAAGAAATGAGCTAAGGGGTTGAAATTTTATATTAAAGTTAGGTACCCTCCGAAGTCGTGAAAATAAGCTTTTGAACAAAACCGGCTAAAAAGTACTAGTACTTTGCTGATGTAATTTTTTCGTTTTTTTTTTTTCGATTTTCTCAAAATTCCCTGCAACGATTTTGCTTAAAATTCATAAGTCAACTGTTTTTGTGATGCTCTTTAAAAGTATATCAGTGAAATTTTTCGTGAAAATTGTTTGAAGTACACTTTACTGATGAGGAAGTATTAGTAGCTCAGCGTCTATGGAAACTATATATTTCTCGACGCAAAAATCTGGTGTGACAAGCACAGTACACAACTTTCTTGGAAGAAGGTAATAGAAAGTTGTGTGCTGTGCGACCAATCACACCTGATTTTTATTAGTTTATTTTGAGAATAGTATCGTCTTCAAAAGTGAAATTACATCACAAAGTAATGTCGAAATGTTATCAATAAAAAATATATCATCTAGAACAGGGATCGGCAACCTTTTTATTTATTTATTTATAGACTAATAAAAAAATTTTAAACGTTCACAGTCACATGTTTTGTGAGTATGTAATTTAAATTCTCTCAGATTTAGGTTGGCGCTTGATTTGATAGTAGCTTTTCTTATAAGAATGTTATTTATATGAATGTTTTTATATTCATGTTATCTTCTTTATATATAAAATTCTTCTGTACGTGTGTATGTGACTGAACTCCTCCTAAACGACTGAACCAATTATGATGAAATTTTCTGTGTATGTTTGTGAGAATCCCGGACAGGTTTTGTTTCACAAATAACAATAAGTTAATGAGTAATTAACCATTAAAATAAGAAAAAAATAAAAATTAGGAGAAAGGGTTGCCATGGTAACAAAATATAAATATTTACCCATGTTTACGATTTTTTTTATTTATTTGCATTTTGAATTCTAAAAAATCAGCGTAAATTTTTTGTCTGTGTACCGGGAGAGTCCCGGAAAGGATATGATTCACAAAAAATCATGAATAGTTCATGAATAATTAACCGTTAAAATAATCTCTATATATAAAAATCTGGTGTGACTGGCGCACAGCACACAACTTTCTCTTACCCTTCGGTAAGAGAAAGTTGTGCACCGTGCTGGTCACACCAGATTTTTTGTGTCGAGATATATTTAGTTTCCCATAGCACCTTAGTTTCAAACTTGCATTTTAAATGTTGACTGCTTGAAATAAACTATGGTTATTTTTCAAAATTTTAATCTCATATTTGGACATTTTATACACAATATAGAATCGTAAATAAATACAAAATTTCATAAGAATTGGAAAAAAAAATTTTAAATGCCTAAAAAGTTCCAAAGGGGACCCCCTTTTGAATCGAAATTAACATACAAATCCCTATAGGAAATTAACATTAGGCCTATGGAAGAAGGCGGAGAGACAGGCGATAATGTTTGCAAGTGAGAGAGAGAGAGAGAGAGTGATATATGTTTTCCCGGAAACAATTAAAGACACAAATAAATTTAAAAAAAAATGGGAATTTAAATAATAATTGATTTTTAATCTAATAAAAAGAAAAAGATTTAAATTCCGTTACCATGGCAACCAGTTTTATCTTTCCTATGAAGAACAAGAGTAAAGTGGTCTTCAGAAGATTTCAACGGCAAAATGAGAATATACATTTTAAAGAGCATCTAAAAAATAGTTGATTTATGAATTTTAAAAAAAATCCTTGGAGGGAATTTTGAGAAAATCGAAAAAAACTGAAAAAGTACATCAGTAAAGTACTAGTACTTTTTGGCCGATTTTGTTCAAAAGCTTATTTTGAGATTCTTCAAAGGTACCTAAGTTAAATATAAAATTTCAATCCGGTAGCTCAATTCCTTCATGCTAAAAAAATGGGTCCACACACACAGCCACACACACACACACACACACACACACACACACACACACACACACACACACACACACACACACAGACCAATTTGCGGGACCCACTTTTTTTGGACTCAGGGGACCTCAAAACATGTATATCCATCAAAATCTCGACATCGAATTTTTGACATGATCGCAATACTTTCTCTCCTATATATTTCATATATAGGGTACGAGAAAGTAAAAATGAAAAGGGAAGGCGAGCAAGGGGGTCCAGGGGGCGCAGCCCCCTGGCTAGTGGAAAGCCCCGCCGAAGGCGGGGCTTTGCGTCTAGTTTATAGATATATTTTTTCTGTTCTCCTTTATGTTGGCAATGGCTACTGGCCACACAAAAAAAAATGGTGCTTGGTTCCTTCGTGCATTTATAATCGGGGGAAAATATTTATATTCTGTTACCATGGCAACCAATTCTCCTATCATTCCTATGAAGTTCAAAGGTAAAGTGCGCTTCATAGATTTCAAAGGCAAAATGAGAATATATATTTTAAAGAGCATCTAAAAAATAATTGATTTATGAATTTTAATCAAAATTTTTCGAGCGAATTACGAGAAAATCGGAAAAAAAAAAAAAAAAAAAAAAAAAACTGAAAAAGTACGTCAGTAAAGTACTTGTACACTTTGGCCGATTTTGATCAAAGGTTTTGTGTCACGTCCACTTAAATATAAAATTTCAAACTCCTAGCTCTTTTAGTTTTTGATATATTGTATTTTGTTCACATAGACAGACAGACCATGTTGCAAAAACCGCTTTTTTGGATTCAGGGGACCTCAAAACGTGTATATCCATCAAAATCTCGACACCGAATATTTGACATGAATCCAATACTTTCTCTCTATATATATTAACATATAGACTGGAGATATCTAAGAGAAAGTAAAAATTTGAAATAAATTGAAAAGTGGAAACTTACGACATATATTATCCAGGCATTCAAATCCAAGACAACAATCCGAATCGTCTTCACACTAAAAATAAAAATAATATATAATATCAATTTTCGCATGCATAGTGAGGGGAGGGAAGGGAGTGGTCAAATCAGAACTAGGGACACGAAAAAAGTATCGATACTTACTGGTATCGATACTTTTGTTTCGATACTAGTACTTTTTGTACTCGATACTTTTCTTTCGATACTTTACTCATATGAGTACTTGATTGCCGGTATCGAATGAAAAGTACTCATTCAAATATCATTTTTTTTTTTAAGTTTTTTTCGGCATCTTAGGCCATATAGACAGACTTTAAACGTTATATAAATATTTTTATTGCGATTCTGCCAAAGAATATCTCATATTCTTTTTTCTCTTGATATAAATACTAAGTTGATATATAACAGATGTTCGATATTTGTGGGATAGACTTTATTTCATCATATTCCTAATAATTATTTATTAATAATGGAAAATTTGATACTTTTTAATAAAAACCCTTTCATTTAATAACGTTAAATTTCTAATTTAATTTTTTTTGTATTATTGCAAACTGTATTTACTAAATTTAAAAATGCGCAAATTACATAGAAAGGCCAATATATAAACTAATAAAAATACTGGTCGACAAGATTTTCTTCACAAGAAATCTGATTAGAGAATTTAGTACATTTTTTTATAGTGAATTCAGATATGTAGTTAGAATTTTTCCATCAGCCGTTTAGAGCACTTTTTCTATTAAAATTTATTTTTCTATATATCTCTAAAAGTGTGCGTGATGGGGAAAAACTGAAATGATATTTGAATTTATGAAAAATATTTCTAGAATTTCATATCTATATCTTTATTCTTCTGAAAGAAAAAAAGTTCATTTTTGTCGACCAGTGAAAATGAACAGACTTTTATTTTGGCGAAATCCGTATTTTGGTTGAGAAAGCCCCCTCCTCCTGGTGCTCATTACTTTGAGGAAAATGGCACACCAGTATACCCCATTGATCTTCCGTTGGGCCCTTTGAACGACGTCAGGAGTAGGGATGAAACGATACCACTGAAGGTATCGATACTTTTACTCGATACCGCGAGCATCGGTCGCTTAAAAGTATCGAGTAGCCTACTCGGCCCATCGATTGAAAAGTATCGATACTTACTCGTATCGGTCAATTTTTTTCGTACAATTAAAAATAAGCAAAAACACCAGTAAGTACTTAGGGTCTATATTATCAAGATTCACATGAGGACTTTCCAGCCAGGAGATTAAATTAAGATCTTTTCTTTAATTTCTATTTGCCGACGTTTCGACCGCCAATCACCACCTTCATCAACGGAGACCTCCGAGCATGATAATATTTTTGCACAAATCAAAGTAAAAAGAAATTGTAAAGATTTAATTGCAATGAATATTAAAATACCTAAGATCGTGTATAATTGACAATATTCGCCCTGATGAAGGTCGTAATTGGCGACAGAAACGTCGGCAAATAGAAATTAAAAAGATATTTTTTGATTTAACCTCCAGGCTGGAAAGTCCCTGCGGATCTTGATTAAATCTCCACTGCCATAAAACAACAAGTACGACGACTAAGAAAAAAATTCAGTTTTAGAGGTACTACCCAAAAATAATAATTTTTCAAGATGTTTCCCTGTTGAACACTTCAATAATAAAAGAGAAGTAAAAATTAAAATACAGTGGAACAAACCATTCCACTTATTTCTATTGTAAATAAGAACAAATGGACGTAAATGTTCTTCCGACCAAGCTAATAATTGCGTACGTGGACCAAGTATCGATACGAGTATTTTTGACCGATACTTACTTGGTACTTGATTCCAAAGTATCGATTATAAAAGTACTTGGTATCGAAAAGAAAAGTATCGAGTAAGTACTTGTATTTACTCGTATCGTTTCATCCCTAGTCAGGAGCCTAAGATGCCGAAAAAACTTAAAAAAAGAGGAAAAATAGCTTATACTTTAAAAAATACTCGATACCTATTGGTATCGATACTTTCGTTTTCGATACAATACCAAGTACAAGTATCGATACTTTTTTTCGATACCGTATCCCTAATCAGGACTCGCGAAGATTTAGTTTCTTGAAAATTTAAAACAATATTTATTTAAAAGTAATTTGTAATTTTAATAATTATTTTACACTATAATTTCTTTGATCTTGGTTCAGAGGATTTAGAAAGTGAAAATTTTTATAAATATATATATTTACTTTAAAGTGAACCAGATAAGAGAATTATATATTTAATATTCATGCAAACTTCAAATTAAATAAAAATTTATTATATAACAAATTTCATTAATTTTCACTTGTGAGATTTAAATATTATAATCAATTAGGTTTGTTTTTTTCATAAAGCGAGACTCGCCGAGTATTTTCCTCAAGTCCTCTTATAAG
>JAKCPI010001225.1:0-15422 GCA_023213315.1 Euborellia annulipes
CCTAGATCCAATCAGTTCAGGATTTCCAGATCTGGATCGAAATTCTTTTTTTGGGAAGGATCCTGGATTGTTGCGATCCTTTTCAAAGGATTGCCAATCCTTTAAAACTTCCATTAAAACTTCCATTCAAACGTCTCTGGATCGCCGATCTTTTTTCTAAATCGGATCGGATGCCCGAGCTTGTCAGATCTCCGGATAGGACCGCTAATCCTTTTGCAGCAGCTGGATCGGATTAGTGTATCGGATCGTCCGAACTTCCCGAATCTCCGGATCGAATCGCTAATCCTTTTTAAAGGATTCGGCCAATCCCTGAGTGATTATTAATACTATTTTTAAATTCTCTAAAAAAAATTTTTTCATAAATATAATTTATATAAATATTCCTGGAGTGTAAATTCACCTTTATAAATTCAATTAATTAATTTCAGACTAATTCACCCTCAAATCTAATTTGAAAGTTAACTCAAACAAACGAATTAGCCGCCAGCCAGAGAGAGAAGCCTATCGATTTTTGAACAGGAACTGAGTGAGTGAGTGAAATTGAACAAATTCATAGGATACTTGGAAATTAATCCCGAGTTCAGATTACTACCTTAAAAGATGGAATGATCAAATACAAGGCCAGGTGTTCAATATGGACGATCACCCCCTTCCAGAATATTAGATTAATTCCCCTCTCTTCAAGATGCTACGACTTTTTCTTTATTTATTGTCGTGACTAGAAAAAAAATTCCTCAGTCTTCACGAATGTTTCATAACAAATCTCTCTCTTTAAGTTGTTGGTTTGTTTATTTGAATAATTTTTTTTTCTTCCGTTTTATTTTCTAAAATAAGAATGTTTAGTAACTTATAAATTTCATTTGATATAAAATGAATAAGTCTAACAGTTTTAATTCGGGTGTATATAATCTTTTTAGTCTATAATTCGACAAGATCAGCGTTAAATCAACATCTCAACTCGTGTTAATATAAATTCCCAAGTGGAGAATGCGTGGATGATGAGTGATATGTGAGACAATTTCTTCACTCCCCCGAAGGCACAAGTTTTTGACCTGATCAAGAAATCGAATCTCTAACTCTGAGAGCGCCTTGTAATTACCTTTGGCTGCCACCATGTTTATGCTGATGAATGGAAATCGGTGCAGTAACAATCTCATGTGGAATTACGCCATTACGCTCAATGGAATTGAAATTACCAGCTTACGGCCAAACATTTGTTAATACTTTGAAAAATTAATCAATCCCAAATGAAATTCTCAGCCTGCTGCTTGCTGTTTGTTCGCTCTGCGCGGATTTTAATCAAATTTTTCATTCGTCGTCGTGAACAATGAAAGGAATCATAAATTCATTTAATTTCGATGACAAATCACGTTTGAATAAGAAATCAATGAGAAATTGAGACCAGGGTCACGAATTTTAGATTTGCCTTCAGGATTCTTAGTATCAAAGGCCTTTTGAACAATTTTTACTGATTGTGTGGTCCAAAGAATAGCTAAGGGTGCGTTTTTCACAATGAATTCTATATCCGCCAGAGTTCAGTTTATACAGGTGGCAAAAAGATAACAAAGCATTGTTTGAATGCAACCTGGCTATGAAAAAAATAAATTTATTTATAATCTATGGGCAAAAACTTTAACTTTTATTTCTCCAAGCAAAAACGTTAACTTTTAACATCTGTAAACAACATTAATTCATTTTAACACTTCCTTGCCTCAAATACCTATTCTGTAAACAAAAACTTTAAAAGGAGAATTAAATTCAAGTACACAAGGTTTTTTGTTTCAATGATATATTAATTTAATATTAACACTTTATGCGCATTTCGACACCATATGTGTCATCTTCAGAATGTATGTATTCACTTCTGAAGTGTTAATATTAAATTAATATATCATTGAAACAAAAACCTTGTGTACTTGAATTTAATTCTCCTATTAAAGCATAATGTTTCAACTAGAGCCAACGGTTACCAGTTTAAAATTCATAAAAACTTTAAAGCCAAAGCGTTAACATTTAGTCATTAGTTAGCGTCCTTAAAAAAAGTGTGAGTGATAAACAAAAAACCCTACTAGGTATTTTATCAGAATATTCTAACAAATTTATTTTATTAAAATAAATCCTAAAAATTCAATTAATATTAGAAAATTTTTATGTTGAGCTGTAGTATTCACTTTTGTTGGCCTTTGTGGCACGGCCCTTTAATTAGAGGGCCGCCTGCCAAAACAAAAATAGTTTTTAATTAGAATCAATTTAATTGTTAAATACTTTTAGTACTCTATATTTAGTTAAAGGATATAAAAACCCTTGGGGCTATTTAAAATGACAAAGTGATAAAAATCTCTTTTTTTTTTCTCTTTCTTTTTCTAACTCGTTATATATTATGTAAATTTTTCATAGAAACTTGAGAAGGGATAATTAAAGTAAATGTTAGACAAACAATTCGAATAAATGGAATTTAAATGACCTAATTAATATCCAGGGTGGATATTTTCTTGAGCAAATATCAAATAAAAAAACAAAAAACAAAAAGAAACAGACATCCATTTATTCAAATTCCAAAAAAAAACGAAATAAAATTGTTTGGAAATATATGCTATAGGGGTGTCCTATAATTACGAGAAAAAAAAAATTACAAGATACAAAACGTGATAATTAAATTATTATAAATAAAAAATTAGTAAAGAAGAGAAGACGAATTCAAATTTGTTTTTTATTTTATCGATTTGCATATCGACCTACTACCGATATAATTTGTTATCTTCTTTCTCGGATATGTCCAGCCTGAGTAAAAATATTTAAAAACGATCGAGGGATCCACACGCCCGCAGCAGGTCTGCATAGTGAACCTTGAGGGACACACAGGGATATACACGTCCACACCAGGGACACACAGGGATACACACCCCCGCACCAGGGATACACATTTTTTTTCTGGTCATTTTTGATCTTCTGTGTGTGTCCCTGGTGCGGGCGTGTGTATCCCTGTGTGTCCCTCAAGGTTCACTATGCAGGCCTGCTGCGGGCGTATGGATTCCTCGATCATTTTTAATCATTTTTACTAGGGAGGACAAGTAAGAATTTTGAAACAAATATGTTCAAAGAAGTCCTTTTAAGGATTACAAGAAATATAAATTTCTCTAATTGTTCAAATTGTGATTTTTCCCAAAGAGAATTTATGGAGGATAGTAATCAAGTCTATGAATTAGGCCATTATCCAACGCTATTTGAGATATTTAACGTTCAAAGAGGTTCTTCTAAATAATAAATGGAAGGAAATGTGAGGGTCCGCCAGATACCTGTAACGGGCAACGCGGCTAGTTTAATATAAAATTAATTAATCAAAAATCTCAAATAACAGGGAGGTATTAAATTAACATTAAAAAGAGGAGGCGATTAGCTGAGAGGATAAAGCAGTTAAGCTTATGATCCTCAGTTGAAGATAACTCGAGTTCAAATCCACCTCATGGCAAAAAATTATCAAAACTCAATTTATAGCTGTTTTATGACACAGAGGTTAGAAAAATGAGAAGAGTTTTTTCTTTATTTATTTAATTCACACAGCTTACGTTTCGGTTCCGTGTTTGAACCATCTTCAGAGCTATATTTGTATATATATTAATACAAGTGATATTATAAACAATCCAAGTATTACAAGCTTAAAAAATTATCCAGCTCTATTTGAGATGCCCTGTTCTGCGGAAGGAAACGGGAACCCACCTCAGTATTATTCCCATGAAGGTAGCCACAACGTGTCTGGAGTGACACTAATGACTGAAGATAGAGTTAGCACAAGGGTTCTTGCCTCTTGCTCTTAGGGTCAGGGGTTAGCTTCCCGTCTCGTACGACAAAATTTTATTTCTTGAATTAAAAGAGACGGTGTCTAAATGGCCTCAGATGCCGAATAAACAACATAGCTAAAATTGCTCACAAAAGATACAAAAATTTCGACAATTTTACCATTTTAAACAAAAAAGATAATTTGTTTGTTTTTGGCAACGTTTCTGGAGATATAGGTCTACATAAGCCCATGTACAAATAAATGTTTATTTAATTACAAATTTCTCTAAAAGATTTCTAAACTTAAAAATGTCAACCTAATATAGGCTATTATAATCATACTACTTTAGCAATTTTAAGTTAATGGCTTCCCATAGGGAGGATCTCCTTTTATTTACTTGTTTCAATTTAATAAAATGTTTCGCTGTTGCTTTGAAATATTCAGTTTGCTCGCTAATCTCTAGGGCTCTGTCTCTTTCACTCTCTCTTTCCTGTCGTCTAATTTTAGTAATTCTCTCTGTGCATTTTTAATTAATTCTCTATCTTCATTTATCATCTGGTTATCAGTTTAAAACGACAAACTAATAATAATATGAAAAAATATATATTCATTAATTTATTCAAAGAGTAATTTCCGTCTTTAAATTAAAAAAAAAAAAAAAAAAAAAACAGAAGCTTAAAATCTCCCCCCCCCCCTTAATAAATTGCAAAGTGGGACTCACTCCTACATATTAGCAAAAAATCTTTGGTCTAAAAAATATTGTTAATTTTTACTATAAGTACTTTATTTTATTATTTTTTTTTATAAATTTTAGCCAATTTTTACAAAAAGATAAAAGTAAGTCTCAGTTACCTCAATAAAATTGGAATATTAGATCTCCCCACGATAACCCCCAGGTAACTCTACGAGGAGAGGGAGTTGATGGGACATCCCGTCCTGTGGAAGGGACGTAAAGAAGTGATGCATTCTTCGAAAGGAGTAGGCTACACGCCGATGCTGAGGGAGTCCCTCCTCAACAAGCATAGAAGAGGTTGGTTAAAAGGAACATGGTGGAAACAGAAATAAGGAATAGTTGACTAGCTAGAATTGAAAGCAGGAGGAGGAGTTAGAAATAGGAAATAATGTAACTTCACAGGGTGCCAGTAGATGGCTACGGCCAGAGGTCGGAAGGGTTTGAGTGTGTGTCTTCGAGCACGGAAGCACCTTGGGGAAATAAACGGGGATCCTGATAGGAATTCCAAATAATAATAATAAATTTCAATTATTATTTAAAATTACTAGATAAATAATTTTATTACAATAAAATATTATAATTTTCCTATCAAAAACTTAAAATTGAAAGTAAAATGATAGAAGTAAAGAGCTAAATAAACATCATAGGTAGAAGACCACTAAATATTAATATTATAAAAATTCAAATAACTTTTAAACGCAAGATCTTCGGCTAGATTCGAAATATGTGTCTCTTTGCAAATAATATAAAATAAGCTTATAGATATTCACTCCTAGTTCTGTGACATACATTTTGTAAAAGAACCTGATATGAGAAGAGGACGTCATAATAGAAGGTTATTTATAGTTAGATTTTAAAGGTCATTTGGTTAAATCATAATAGGCTAAACATAATGAATTACTGGAGCACATTAAAACAAAAATAGCCAACTCACCTACTGGTCCCGTGAGGCTGAGGTCCATTTCCCAGAGAGACGAGAGAGTCCACAAACACTCGGAAATAGATGCCAACTAAAAAAAATAAACAACAAATTAGAGTGAAGAAACAAAATGGTTGAGAATTTAAATTTAAAATATCGCAATTTGAATTGCGTAGGTCTGTAATTCGGTTAGTAGCACCTTATTCCCAGAAAGAACAACTTATAAAGCCATTAGTGCTGTTCTGCAAGAATAGATTCTTGAAATTATCTTATTAAGAATCTAATTAAATAAGTCTTCTTCCTTGGGCACGGTAATTTTCATACTCTTCGTTTTATGACCTTCTTTTAATTAGAAAAAAAAAAACGAGAGAATAATCGGCCTCGAGGGTCTCGGCTACCCGCCAATGGTTATTTTCTCTCTGATAAGCTGAGCTCATGAATTTTTGACCATCCAAGATAAGGGAAAATTAATTTGTACCAGAATTTTATTAAAACAATATTTATTGTATATTTTAGTTATAAAAAAATAACTTTATATTGAAATTGTTTACAGAAAAGTGTGCATTATTTAAAAGACCATGTAAAGTGTCAAAACAAAAATACATTTGTAAAACATTTTTCTAAGTGAAAACAATATGTAAAAAGTATTTCTATTTAAATTTAAATTGTTTTGCTATGATCAGGGCCGCAGTTAGGGGGGGGGGCAGGGGGGCTATATCTCCGGGGCCCGGGCCTCCGAGGGGGCCCGGGCCCATTGAGCTTCCACCTTAAAATTCTAATAAAAATTAAATTTCATTGTTAAATTAAAATAATAAAAAAAAACATTTTCTTGAAATTTTTTTCCTCAGGGGGCCCGGGCCCTTTAAGCTCAAATCTTAAAATTTCAACTAAAAAAATCATTTTCTTGAAATTTTTTTCCTCAGGGGGCCCGGGCTCTTTAAGCTCAAATCAAATTTGATCTTTTTACGACTCAGGATAGCTAAAAAACGCAGATTTCAGTGGTTAATTTTCAAAAAATTTTCCATACCCCCAGATTCCCCCGGAAATTCTCTGTCCAAATCTGGCCTCGATAAATTATTGTACCTCTTTGTTTAGGAAATTTTAAATAACTTTAAATAAATATTGTAAGCTATGTATAACTAATTCAAAAGTTATGTCAAAAACTGTGTAAAAAATTGTTGGCATGAAGGCCACAATAGCCTTTTATATACTAAAAAAAAAAAAACTAATTTTTTTTTTTTTTTTTTGGGGGGGGGGGGGGGGCCGTATTAGTAAGTAGCCTCGGGGCCCGTCAAGTCTGTCTGCGGCCCTGGCTATGATTTTAAATTAATTTTTTTAAGTAAAAAAAAAAACTACAGTGAGGAAAAAATAAAATATGCTACATTTGTGAATCAGACGAAGCACATCCCCATTATTAAACAAACAAATTCTTTTTTAAAGCCGTTTCGGCATCTTAGGCCATATAGACTTTTAACTCATAATCAGGTCTATTCTCAAAACTCATTTTAACAGCTCCTTGCCTCAACTTGCTATTCTGTAAGCAAAATCTTTAATAACAGGTGAAGGCTAGGCTCTTGGCAATGAGAAAAATAACTCTAAAAAGTTATTTTTCTCATTGGCAAGAGCCTAGCCTTCACCTGTTATCAATCATATTACTTGGCACGCCACATCCTTTTGAAAATCTTTAAAGCCAAAGCGTTAACATTTTAGTAAATAGTGTTAAAAATTAATGTCATGGCCAGAGAGCGCCTTTAATATTTTTGCTTCAAAATGGCACCTTTAACCAAAAAATAATGTTATGATTTATACAGGTTTGAGAGAAAAGCAACATGTTAACGTCGCTGTTAAAACTTGGTTTAGAGAATAGTATTTTTTTAAGGCTGTTATTACTTTACTTTTTAACACTCAATTTATGATGTTAAATTCAACGTCTATTTTAGAATAGGCCTGAATATTATTAGGCATATTATTTTATATCATGAGGTATCCAAATGATTTAAATAAATATTCATCGGTCTGCATGGTGCATCCGTAACCGCGTCCCGTGGCATTAAGATTACCAAAATTGATTGATTGTCACTACCTCTCGACTACGGGGGGAGGGGGAGGGGTAGTCAAATTATTCTTTTCGAACCTTTCTTAATGGTTATTTAGAAACTTAGTGAATTTATTGATTATATCCATCGTCTCGTCTATGTGTGAACATTCTAATGCTAAATAGTTTGCAACCAATCGATTTGCAATTTTGAACTTAAACTTCTGTTGTCTACTCAAGAGACTTCCTCTTATGAGATGATCGGTTTTAGACTAGTAAAATACTTTGCCACAGCTAAAAGAGAATATAAATTTTCGAAAAATACTCTAAATAATACTTATGCCATAATTTTAAATTTATTAATTGGGAAAACAATATAAATTTAAAAAATTATAATATATCGTCCGGGCCTGGATGTGAATCTTACAAGTTAGATCATGAAATAAAAACGTTATCTAAAGGCGAGGATTATGGGGGCACCCAAGGGTGCCGCGAGAATGCCTAAGGGGTGCAGCGAGATATTTAGAGAGAAAAAAAAAATAAAGTTTTAGTCCTACTAAAAAAAAAGGTCAAATGGTTAAAACGGAAGCGAAAAAATTTTTCGCAGGGCGGAAAATTCTGTGAAGGGAAAAAATTTTCTGGAGGGCGGCAAAAATTTCGTTTTGCTAGGGGGGGGGGGGAAAGGTGCCCCTAGTGCAGTGTTTTCCAAACTATGAGGCTCGCCTCCCTAGGGAGGCGCGGGCTAGTCTAAGGGGAGGCGCTTGTATTATCACAGTGAGCAATTTTCCAAATCTTAAATATTGCTAAAGTTTTATAAATAAAATAATAAATAAGAATAAATAAAAGAAAATATTTATATCAAGTTTGAAGAGAAAGTGGTGTAGATTTAAGGTGAAACATATTTACAAATGAACATTTTAATATATGTGAGGTTTCTCAGGTTTTTGAATGATAGAAACATTTAGATTTCTTCTTTTTTTTGCCTTTGTTTGTATTATTTTATAAAATGGGAGGGGGGGGGGGAGAGGTCATGCTATTAAATATTTTTAAGTGAGGCGCGGTAACATAAGTTTGGAAACCACTGCCCTAGTGTGTAATGTTATTGCCAACTTGCCTTTGGGGTGCCGTGGACTTCAAAAGGTTGGGAAACACTGCTCTAGATATTTTGAGTTCTCTCAGTAGGACCCCGTCTGCTAACCATATTTCTATTAATGCAACTTGAAAAGAAAAATGCAAATATGGGGACGTCTATCAATCATTAAATTTTATCACAAAGTTTATCTTCACTTCCTCTGTCTTTTCTTGACAAAGTTAAATTTTAATCAGTCCTTTAAGAAAGAATTTAAATTATCGAACTCGCCAATTTATGGAAGAGGGGAGGGAAGGGGGTTGGAAAGGCACAAGACGTCGTCGCTAATTTGAAATTAAAATAATATTCGATTCATTCATTTTTCATTATTTGTAATGGTGGTCGTGTGACCCTAGGGCCCCGGCGCAATTCGGCACGCGAGGCCCCTCAAACCCAATTGGCCATTTTCCTACCGGTAGAAGGAATCCTTTCTTTCTCTCTTGTGTTAGCTTCAAGATTATCTGATTGCAAATTAAAATGTATTGTTTCGCAACGGGAGGTCTCTCGAGGATCAGATTGGCTGTTTATTATTCGTCTGATGATAGAGGGAAAATAATAAATATATCAAAACTTATTTTGATCAGATTAAGAAGAAATTCTTGTAACTTAATATCATTTATTAAGCAGCCCGGAGAGATTTGAATATCATATAAAAACAAATTATTAAATTGACTTTTTGAGAGAGGAGAAAATGAAAAGAAAATATTTCATTACAATAGCCGAGATGAAATATAAAATTAATCCTCTAAAATGTGATTAGAGAATAATCTTAAGAATTTATCTTCCATTTTTTTTTTTTTATCTTCTTTAAAATATTCTCTTAAAATTTATATTATTATTTGTAAAATTTAATAAAAGAGCCCAGAGAGAAGGAATTGATTGATAAATAATGCAAGGAATTTCCTTTGAAATTTAACGGATTACCCGCTGAGTGTAATCAATATCACACGTATTATATCCCTTGCTATTGGGGGATTTAATATAATCAACACAATATTACTTTCTCTTACCCTATATTTATGATTATTATGACATTTTTAAATTTAAAAAGTGAGAAAATGCGCTAAAATTATATAATAATATTTAGCAGTACTCTCAACCCTCCGGCTTTTTTAGACAACCTCCGGCACTTCGGCTTTTCCCAAATTCTCAGGCTTTTTTGAAATTTCATAATAAATTTTATATTACAAATTCGGAGAAAAAAAATGGAAGTCGGATGATATGAGATTCGCATAGAAAAATGGAATCATTTTGGGTTACACAGGGAAAAATTACAAAAAAAATAAGAATGAGATCTCGAGAAAATGAGATTCGCATAAAATAAATGGAGTGATTTGAGTTATCCGAAGAAAATTTACTTAAAAAACAATCAAATGATATAAATTTTGTATAGGAAATTTCTCCGACTTTTTTTCGATTGGAATCTCCTGCTTTTTTTGAAATCTTGGTTGGCAGCACTGATATTTTTGTCGCCTTAAAGATTTAGAGAAAATTTTTTTAACAAATGATTAATTAATTTTTCTTTGTATATGTCAAGAAATTAGTTTTTCTTCCGGTTCATTATTTTGATCAGATTAAGAAGAAATTCTTGTAATTTAATATCATTTATTAAGCAGCCCGGAGAGATTTGAATATCATATAAAAACTAATTATCGAATGTCGCACAGCACGCAACTTTCTCTTACCTTCGGTAAAAGAAAGTTGTGTTCACTGCTTGTCACACCAGATTTTTTGTGTCGAGATATATTTAGTTTCCGCCGATATATTAGAATTCAAGATATACTTTCTCTCTCTATATATTAACAAATAGAATTAAAAGAAAGTAAAAAAAAATAATAAAATTTATTTAGAGATTTTTTCAAAATTTGTCAACATTCATGGGCGTAACTAGGGGGTGCCGGAAGGCCTGTCCCCCCCCCCCCCCAGAAAGCTCATTGCCCCAAGAAAAATTGAGAAAATATGGGGCTTTCCAGGACCACCGGAGGATGGTTGGTCCCATGGTCTCCCCCAGCCAAATTCTCTAGTTACGCCCATGTCAACATTCTTAAAAAATTGTAATTAAATGTGAACGAAAGAATGATCAAGGAGGGGGGGGGAGACTCAAATAATAGACCCTCCAAAAAATATTTTCTGTCTTCGGCCCTACTAAGAAGTCTAATAAAAATTGCAAAAGTTTGTAAACCTCTGAGTTAACCTACTGGGTAAATGACAGTGGATATCCTATTGATAATATTAAATTAAAAAGAGCTATTTACAAATTCTCTTTTTTAATCCAATAGTAGGCCTAGTATTTAATTTACATTAAGCTTATTAGATTGAAATGAGTGGGATATCTCCTGTGTTCAAATGCATTTCCATGCATATCTCTCTCTCAATTTTGTATTACAATCTCTACAATTTATTTAACTAAACCAAAAGTAAATATTTATCAGAAAACCTCGATCGAACTAATCTCAAAAAGCAGACTCTATTTGGACATTAGAATTAATTGGGTTTTATTTAATTTGTTGAAATTAGATTCGATCCTAAAAATGGATTGACGATTATAGGCTCGTATATTTAATCAATCTATTTTACATTATATAAAAGACCTAATTGAAATACTATAATGATAATAACGATGATATTTGGATTTTAAATGTAATAGACGGAATTATTTAAAGACATTTTATTCAACTAATATCGAGAACAATTATCCATAAATAACAGAAATTTTGCCTTTATTAGAATATAAATAAAAAAAAAAAACATTAGTTATGATATTGGAGAACCCCTCTGGATAGAATGCTCCAAATCATTAAATCCCCACAATAATTATGCAAGTTTCGTTAATTCCCCTTGACAGGTTGTGGAGGGTAATAATCCTAAATATACATATATATGGGCCTTGTATTGTTGTCCACTACGAAGTGACTAGGATTATTTGTGGTACGAAATACCAATGCTTTCCAAAATAATATACTTAAATTAGAAGTAGGTATAGTTAGCAGATTATATGCGTCTCTATAATCTGACAAAAGAATAAAGCAGTAATAGGACAGAAATAGTAAAAGGTTCTCGGAAGAATATCTTGGCAATAGCAAAAGAGAACTATTTTAAGGACAATAGATAAATCAATAAATAATATTATAATATTGTAATAATATAGGATAAGTAAAAAGAAGTTTTTAAAAATCTCAGGTCCAAATCATACACATCCAAGTTGAAAATACTTAAAAAAATTTCAATTTTTATTAATTTACTAGGCCAATGCATAATCTATAAAACTATTTCGATGACAATATTGAATATCATGTATTTAATATAAAAAATAATTTAACCCTCGGTTAGTCGCTCTGGATCCGTGAGATTCACTAGCTTCATATATAGCCGTATAGCGCTATTGTTTTAGGGTGGGAGAATAACCATCACAGTATCCTGACAGTAGCTTGACAGGCGTCACACTTCAGTTTTGTTTTGACTTTTCGAAAGGTGACATATACTGCCTAGGTTTGGTGCGTTTGGGATTTGTGAGATCCGCAGCAAACAAATTTGTAGGCTGATGGCTCCCGGGAATCAAACCCAAGATCTCTCGGTGTGCTGTCCATTGCACTAGGCTACCGGACTCTCGATCTACACCAATAAAACTGGGGCATTTGGCCTCGCCAATAGAAAACACAGTCTTGTGAAAATATATCTATGACTTGTTAAGTCCGAATCAAGGTATTTTGAATACCAATATCTAATTCAAATATATAGATCTCAAAAAATATTTAACTGATTTATTAATTTATTTATTAGAAATGCCTCTCGGGATCCCCGTTTATTTAACCAAGGTACTTTCGTGTACGAAAACACACACCTCAAAGCCAACCGGCCTCTGGCTGTAGCCATCTACCGGCACCCCCGTGAAGTTACATCATTTCCTATCTCTAACTCCTCCTCCTGCTTTCGTCTCTAGCTAGTGAACTAATCCTTATTTCTGGTTCCACCCGGTTCCTTTTTTTTTATACAACCTCTTCTTTGCTAAGGAGGATGTCCTAGTTTGAGGAGGGACTCCTCAGCGCCGGCGTGTAGCCTACTCCCTTCGAAGAATGCAACCCTGAGAGGAGGTAGTGTGCACTTTAAGTCTGATGCTAATCCACACCAGATTGATGGATTTTATTAAAATATTTAAAATCTGTCAATCCGGTAGATCTGTCTCAGTCAACGCATTACACAATCATTTTGACAACATTCTAACAAAAATCATCGAATCTTGAGATAATTAGGAGATTTAAAAGGGATTTTAATTTCCATTTCTAGTCGTTATTCTATTTATTTTGATACGGAGAGTTTTGAAAATAAAAATATTATATCAACAAATAACACTTTACTGAATGTTTTATTCAAACTTTATTTGCCAAAGTTTTTCAAAATAATGAATAATTAATAAGAGAGAGAGAGAGTTATGTGAAATTTAATAAATTAATTTCTACAACAAAATTTGATTTAATAGTCGAGTGATTTTGAAGGAAGAGATTAAATTCCTCTGATGTGGGTGGATATAGATCCGTTGACAAAGATGGCACAAACAATATATATAAATAATAAATGTGCAGGGCGGTGAAATTTCAATGGCGCGTCATTAACATACGTCAGTGTTATTTGTAACCAGAGAATAGTCGACATTAACTAAAACAAGCCTATTTATATTTAATATGCAAATATACCCAATTGCCAAATGCGAAAAAATCGTGACGTTCGAAAACAATAGACCCTTGGGGTTTGAAATTATGGTGAGTAAAAGTTGAAAACGATTCAAAATTTTGGGACAGGCCCCTCTTTTGATATGGCAGGTCAAAGGGCGGAAAGAGAGAGCGATTTTCGATTTCACCACGGCAGTCAAATTCAAATCAAATTATACATAAATTTCCGGATGGGAATATATTAAAGAATTATTATTCTAAATTTCATCTTGATATCTATTATAATAATGTGATTTTATTTATAAAATTATAAATTAAAAAAAAAAAAGACTCCATTCAACCTGTGAATATTGAGCTTAGCTAGTGATTAATTCTCATCACGAATTTGAATGTCCTTTGATTAAATTGTTTTAAGAGGACCACCCTAGTTGAAGGGAGGAAGGCTTTCGTTAATGTATAAGAGGTTCTCAAATGACGACAAAAAAATGAAATGATGAAAAATTGCCCTCTCTAACAGAAATTCCTTCAAACATTTCCCTCCACCAGTGTAACACCCTTTAAAATAGTTACTATCCCCACCCACATACACCTCTTAAGCCCGTCCTATACGAGGACATTTTTTAGGCTATTTCTGGCAACATATTTGGATCTAAAAAAATGTCTTCGTGTATGACAGCAAAAATGGGAGGTGTGACTATATATTTTTTTATTAGCAAATATATATTCCAATATATATTAGGCCCTATTATAGAAGTTTTTGATTCAGTTGTCAGTTTCAATTTTCACACTGCCCTCGTTTCTGCGCAGATTTGGATCCAAAAATGTAAATGTCTCCATGTAGGACAGGTTTTTTTTTCAGTTAGAAAATCAGACCATTTTTTCAAGACATTTTTTTGGAGCCAAAAATGGCTTTGACCCAAATGATCTTGCGGGCCACTATGAAAATACATCATAAATCCACGGGCCGCAAATTATAAAACCCCTTAATATATTTAGACATTTTTTTTGAGGAAGGTGAAGAAACTTTATTCGGCAAATATTGTCTATTTTCTTCATCTTCCTGTGAATTTCACATCTTCACAGATGCATACAGGGGCGGATTAAAGGGGGAGGGGCGATCGCCCCCGAGAAGAAATTCAAAAAGTTATAAAAACTAGTAGGCTAATCTAAAGAAATTATGATTTCCGGTCTTTAATTTCAATTGAATTTGTTACTAATCAATTTAAATAAATACGAAAGGGGTCTAAATGGCCATAGATTCCGACAAAGTCACAAGATTCCCCCCCGACAAAATTGCATTAATCCGCCACTGGATGCATATGACACTGATTATAATAATCAGTTAAATTGAATGTTAGGTTCGAAGCTGTGTATCTCAATAAAATTAAAAAAAAAAAAAGTTGAAATATAGAACGGGGCAAAATACTCGGATATAAATATTTGAAATACAAAATACTTGCAACTTTGAAATACAAATTACAAATGTAAATGTAAAATACTGTATTTCACTTCCAGTAGGTCTATTTGAAATAATGTCCAGCCATTATAAAATAACAATACTAGGGTATTTTGTAAAAGTGTGAAGAATCACGAGGGCCGTAAAAATGTTCAAATAGGGCGGATTAGTCACCTCTGTCCTAAGCAGTTCAAGAGATAGAAGTTTCGCCGTTTGTGCTAGGAGGCAGGGGTAGGTCCGGACGGGTTTTGAAATCCTTAAAAAGAACTACGGGCTGGTACCGTGTCCAAATAATATGAATAGGGCAGGCGGACAAGCGAATGAAACATGGACATAAAAATGAATTGTCTTTGAAAAAAATTCACAAGTTGGTACGGGCTTTAAAAATATCGGGTGGATGTATGCGAGCTGGATACAGGAAAAGAATTACAGGCCAAAAAATGTATTTAAATTAAATTAGCTACCAATCATTTGAAATAAACGGCGTCTAAATAATCTCAGTTGCTGAAAAAAGAAAAATAATCTTGGAGTCTATGGATTTGGCTTATTATGTACAATTTGGACATTCGTTTAATTGGGATTAAATGATCTTCAAGTTCCATTATGTTCCGATTAAGTCAAAGAATATATAAATTTGAAATGCTTAAAATCTATAATATAATATTTAGTAGCATTAAGAATAGCATAATAATAGTGCAAGTTCAT
>JAKCPI010001226.1:0-14417 GCA_023213315.1 Euborellia annulipes
TTTGGGAAGGATCCTGGATTGTTGCAATCCTTTTTCAAAGGATTGCCAATCCTTTAAAACTTCCTTTAAATCTTCCATTCAAACATCTCCGGATCGCCGATCTTTTTCTAAATCGGATCCGGATGCCCGAGCTTGTTAGATCTCCGGATAGGACCGCCAATCCTTTTGCAGCAGCTGGATCGGATTAGTGTATCGGATCGTTCGAACTGCCCGAATCTCCGGATCGAATCGCTAATCCTTTTTAAAGGATTCGGCCAATCCCACAGTGATTATTAATACTATTTTTAAATTCTCTAAAAAAATTTTTTCATAAATATAATTTATATAAATATTCCTGGAGTGTAAATTCACCTTTATAAATTCAATTAATTAATTTCAGACTAATTCACCCTCAAATCTAATTTGAAAGTTAACTCAAACAAACGAATTAGCCGCCAGCCAGAGAGAGAAGCCTATCGATTTTTGAACAGGAACTGAGTGAGTGAGTGAGTGAAATTGAACAAATTCATAGGATACTTGGAAATTAATCCCGAGTTCAGATTACTACCTTAAAGATGGAATGATCAAATACAAGGCCAGGTGTTCAATATGGACGCTCACCCCCCATCCAGAATATTAGATTAATTCCCCTCTCTTCAAGATGCTACGACTTTTTCTTTATTTATTATCGTGACTAGAATAAAAAATTCCTCAGTCTTCACGAATGTTTCATAACAAATCTCTCTCTTTAAGTTGTTGGTTTGTTTATTTGAATAATTTTTTTTTCTTCCGTTTTATTTTCTAAAATAAGAATGTTTAGTAACTTATAAATTTCATTTGATATAAAATGAATAAGTCTAACAGATTTAATTCGGGTGTATATAATCTTTTTAGTCTATAATTCGACAAGATCAGCGTTAAATCAACATCTCATCTCGTGTTAATATAAATTCCCAAGTGGAGAATGCGTGGATGATGAGTGATATGTGAGACAATTTCTTCACTCCCCCGAAGGCACAAGTTTTTGACCTGATCAAGAAATCGAATCTCTAACTCTGAGAGCGCCTTGTAATTACCTTTGGCTGCCACCATGTTTATGCTGATGAATGGAAATCGGTGCAGTAACAATCTCATGTGGAATTACGCCATTACGCTCAATGGAATTGAAATTACCAGCTTACGGCCAAACATTTGTTAATACTTTGAAAAATTAATCAATCCCAAATGAAATTCTCAGCCTGCTGCTGGCTGTTTGTTCGCTCTGCGCGGATTTTAATCAAATTTTTCATTCGTCGTCGTGAACAATGAAAGGAATCATAAATTCATTTAATTTCGATGACAAATCACGTTTGAATAAGAAATCAATGAGAAATTGAGACCAGGGTCACGAATTTTAGATTTGCCTTCAGGATTCTCAGTATCAAAAGGCCTTTTGAACAATTTTTACTGATTGTGTGGTCCAAAGAATAGCTAAGGGTGCGTTTTTCACAATGAATTCTATATCCGCCAGAGCTCAGTTTGTACAGGTGGCAAAAAGATAACAAAGCATTGTTTGAATGCAACCTTGCTATAAGAAGGCTTTCTTCAAACTCACAGGGGTCATCAGCCAATTTATTATAATTTAATTCAATTAAATTAAATACAATTAGATAGAAGAATTAACAAAATACTGTATGAAAAATATAAATTTATTTATAATCTCTGGGCAAAAACGTTAACTTTTAACATCTGCAAACAACATTAATCTTCAGAATGTATGTAATTCACTTCTGAAGTGTTAATATTAAATTAATATATCATTGAAACAAAAAACCTTGTGTACTTGAATTTAATTCTCATATTAAAGCATAATGTTTCAACTAGAGCCAACGGTTACCAGTTTAAAATTCATAAAAACTTTAAAGCCAAAGCGTTAACATTTAGTCATTAGTTAGCCTCCTTAAAAAAAGTGTGAGTGTTAAACAAAAAACCCTACTAGATATTTTATCAGAAGACTTTCTAACAAATTTATTTTATTAAAATAAATCCTAAAAATTCAATTAATATTAGAAAAATTTTATGTTGAGCTGTAGTATTCACTTTTTGTTGGCCTTTGTGGCACGCCCCTTTAATTAGAGGGCCGCCTGCCAAAACAAAAATAGTTTTTAATTAGAATCAATTTAATTGTTAAATACTTTTAGTACTCTATATTTAGTTAAAGGATATAAAAACCCTTGGGGCTACTTAAAATGACAAAGTGATAAAAATCTTTTTTTTTTTTCTCTTTCTTTTTTCTAACTCGTTATATATTATGTAAATTTTTCATAGAAACTTGAGAAGGGATAATTAAAGTAAATGTTAGATAAACAATTCGAATAAATGGAATTTAAATGACCTAATTAATATCCAGGGTGGATATTTTCTTGAGCAAATATCAAATAAAAAAAAGAAAAACAAAAAAGAAACAGACATCCATTTATTCAAATTCCAAAAAAAAAGAAATAAAATGTTTGGAAATATATGTTATAGGGGTGTCCTATAATTACGAGAAAAAAAAAATTACAAGATACAAAACGTGATAATTAAATTATTATAAATAAAAAATTAGTAAAGAAGAGAAGACGAATTCAAATTTGTTTTTTTATCGATTTGCATATCGACCTACTAGCGATATAATTTCCTTCTTGGATATGTCCAGCCCGAGTAAAAATTATTAAAAATGATCGAGGGATCCACACGCCCACAGCAGGTCTGCAAAGTGAACCTTGAGGGACACACAGGGATATATATACACGTCCACACGATGGACACACAGGGATATACACGCCCACACCAGGGACACACAGGGATACACACACCCGCACCAGGGATACACATTTTTCTTCTGGTCATTTTTGATCTTCTGTGTGTGTCCCTGGTGCGGGCGTGTGTCTCCCTGAGTGTCCCTCAAGGTTCACTATGCAGACCTGCTGCGGGTGTATGGATTCCTCAATCATTTTTAATCATTTTTACTCAAGAGGATAAGTAAGAATTTTGAAACAAATATGTTCAAAGAAGTCCTTTTAAGGATTACAAGAAATATAAATTTCTCTAATTGTTCAAATTGTGATTTTTCCCAAAAAGAATGTATGGGGGATAGTAATCAAGTCGATGAATTAGGCCATTATTCAACGCTATTTGAGATATTTAACGTTCAAAATTCTAAATAATAAATGGAAGGCAATGTGAGGGTCCGCCAGATACCTGTAACAGGCAACGCGGCTAGTTCAATATAAAATTAATTAATCAAAAAATCTCAAATAACAGGAAGGTATTAAATTAACATTAAAAAGAGGAGGCGATTAGCCGAGAGGATAAAGCAGTTAAGCTTATGATCCTCATTTGAAGATAACTCGAGTTCAAATCCACCTCATGGCAAAAAATTATCAAAACTCAATTTATAGCTGTTTTATGAAACAGAGGTTAGAAAAATGAGAAGAGTTTTTTCTTTATTTATTTAATTCACACAGCTGACGTTTCGGTTTCGTGTTTGAACCATCTTCAGAGCTATATTTGTATAAATATTATTACAAGTGATATTAAAAACAATCCAAGTAATATTACAAGCGTAAAAAATGAACTAAAAAAATTATTCAGCTCTATTTGAGTCCTGGGAAAGGAAACGGAAACCCACCTCAGTATTATTCCCATGAAGGTGTGTCAGGTGTGACACTAATGACTGAAGATAGAGTTAGCACAAGGGTTCCTGCCTCTTGCTCTTAGGGTCAGGGGTTAGCTTCCCGTCTCGTACGACAAAATTTTATTTCTTGAATTAATAGAGACGGTGTCTAAATGGCCTCAGATGCCGAATAAACAACAAAGCTAAAATTGCTCACAAAAGATACAAAAATTTCGACAATTTAAACAAAAAAGACAATTTGTTTGGTTTTGGCAACGTTTCTGGAGATATAAGTCTACATAGGCCTATGTAACAAATAAATGTTTATTTAATTACAAATTTCTCCAGTTCTCCAAAAGATTTCTAAACTTAAAAATGTCAACCTAATATAGGCTATTATAAACATACTACTTTAGCAATTTTAAGTTAATGGCTTCCCATAGGGAGGATCTCCTTTTATTTACTTGTTTCAATTTAATAAAATGTTTCGCTGTTGCTTTGAAATATTCAGTTTGCTCGCTAATCTCTAGGGCTCTGTCTCTTTCACTCTCTCTTTCCTGTCGTCTAATTTTAGTAATTCTCTCTGTGCATTTTTAATTAATTCTCTATCTTCATTTATCATCTGGTTATCAGTTTAAAACGACAAACTAATAATAATATGAAAAAATATATATTCATTAATTTATTCAAAGAGTAATTTCCGTCTTTAAATTAAAAAAAAAAAAAAACCGAAGCTTGAAATCTCCCCCCCCTTAAGAAATTCCAAAGTGGACTCACTCCTACATATTAGCAAAAAATCTTTGGTCTATAAATATTGTTAATTTTTACTATAAGTACTTTATTTTATTTTATTTTTTTTTTTTAAACATTTTAGCCAATTTTTACAAAAGATAAAAGTCTCAGAGTTACCTCATATAAATTGGAATATTAGATCTCCCCACAATAGCCCCCAGGTAATTCCACAAGGAGAGGGAGTTGCTGTGACATCCCGTCCTGTGGAAGGGACGTAAAGAAGGTTCCTCTCAGTGATGCATTCTTCGAAAGGGAGTAGATGCTGAGGGAGTCCCTCCTCAACAAGCATAGAAGAGGTTGGATAAAAGGAACATGGTGGAACCAGAAATAAGGATTAGTTCACTAACTAGAAATGAAAGCAGGAGGAGGAGTTGGAGATAGGAAATAATGTAACTTCACAGGGTGTCGGTAGATGGCTATGGCCAGAGGTCGGATGGGTTTGAGTTTGTGTCTTCGAGCACGGAAGCACCTTGGGGAAATAAACGGGGATCCTGATAGGAATTCCAAATAATAATAATAAATTTCAATTATTATTTAAAATTACTAGATAAATAATTTTATTACAATAAAATATTATAATTTTCCTATCAAAAACTTAAAATTGAAAGTAAAATGATAGAAGTAAAGAGCTAAATAAACATCATAGGTAGAAGACCACTAAATATTAATATTATAAAAATTCAAATAACTTTTAAACGCAAGATCTTCGGCTAGATTCGAAATATGTGTCTCTTTGCAAATAATATAAAATAAGCTTATAGATATTCACTCCTAGTTCTGTGACATACATTTTGTAAAAAGAACCTGATATGAGAAGAGGACGTCATAATAGAAGGTTATTTATAGTTAGATTTTAAAGGTCATTTGGTTAAATCATAATAGGCTAAACATAATGAATTACTGGAGCACATTAAAACAAAAATAGCCAACTCACCTACTGGTCCCGTGAGGCTGAGGTCCATTTCCCAGAGAGACGAGAGAGTCCACAAACACTCGGAAATAGATGCCAACTAAAAAAAAATAAACAACAAATTAGAGTGAAGAAACAAAATGGTTGAGAATTTAAATTTAAAATATCGCAATTTGAATTGCGTAGGTCTGTAATTCGGTTAGTAGCACCTTATTCCCAGAAAGAACAACTTATAAAGCCATTAGTGCTGTTCTGCAAGAATAGATTCTTGAAATTATCTTATTAAGAATCTAATTAAATAAGTCTTCTTCCTTGGGCACGGTAATTTTCATACTCTTCGTTTTATGACCTTCTTTTAATTAGAAAAAAAAAAACGAGAGAATAATCGGCCTCGAGGGTCTCGGCTACCCGCCAATGGTTATTTTCTCTCTGATAAGCTGAGCTCATGAATTTTTGACCATCCAAGATAAGGGAAAATTAATTTGTACCAGAATTTTATTAAAACAATATTTATTGTATATTTTGGTTAAAAAAAAGGAATTTTTATATTGAAATTGTTTACAGAAAAGTGTGCAATATTTAAAAGACTATGTAAAGTGGTTTCCAAACTTTATGTTACAACGCCTCCCTTACACTGAAAAAAAAAACCTTGTAAATTCAATGGAAATCCCTTCAATTCATTCCGAAACCGTAATGAAAATGCGTCAATGAGGTTTCTCGTCAATTCAATGGGATACCTTGTTAAAACGAAATTGAAGGTGCATCTTATAATTTCAAAAGGTTTTCCTGTTGAAAAAAACTGACAAGATTTCCTTTAAATTTAAAAGGAAATTTTGTTAAAACGAAGTTGACAGTATTTACCGTAAATTTTAAAGGAATTTTTGTTGAAACGAAATTGACAGGATTTCCTGTAAATTTTAAAGGAAATTTTGTTGAAACCAAATTGACAGGATTTCCTGTAATTTTTAAAGGATATTTTGTCAAAACTAAATTTACTGGATTTCTTGTAATTTTAAAATGATTTTTCATTTAATTTTAAATTGAATTTATTTCAATCTGCTACAGCTACACTCGACGGAACACAGGTTTTTGGCGTGTTGATTAATTTAAGAGATTTTTTAATTATTTATTTTAAATATATTTTTAATTTTTCTCAGGTCAAAGATATGCATTATTGTTTTACGAATGACATGAGAAAAATCAAACATATATTTAAAAAATAATTAAAAAATTTTTTAATTAATCAACACGCCAAAATCCTGTGTTCCGACGAGCTGTGGCAGATTGAAATAAATTCAAGTTACAATGATTTTTTTGTCAAAAACAATTTGACAGGATTTCTTATAATTTTAAAAGGATTCTTTGTATAAAGGAAATTATGTAAAAAAATCAAATTTACAAAATTATAACAAAAAAAATGTTTTTTTATTTTACGAGTTAATTACAAAAAAATTACAATTCAGTTGTAATGTACACCAAACTTATATAAATAAATACTTTTGAAATGAATTATCAAGATGTCTTATTTTATAAATAGGCCTATTAATAAGTTTTGAAACATATTAAAATATCAAAAATATGTATTTATTTTTAGATAATATGAAAAAAAAAATAGAAATGTCATTTTCAGAACCATAGGATGAATTGTTCATTTGTAGATGCTGAATCTTCGATTTTGTATTCTGAAAAAAAAAAAAAAGTTTGTTTTTTAATTCTACCAAAATTTGTTTATATTCTAAATTTTTAACTTGTTGAGGTCGGCCTGACCAAGAGAGCGAGAAGCCCTCTTGGGCTAAGGTATTGTATTCGGTTCTTTTGTCACTTGAAAATAAGGAATTTTATCTGAAAGAACCCTTTTCCCACTAATGTCAATGGCCGAAAGCCTAAAACGTATGCAAGAGTTTTTTATTCAAAAAAAATAAATTGTATAAACACTAGATAATATTTTGAAACATTTTACATTTTGTTTTATAACATTATATTTACCTTTTAATGTATGAAACAGACCTTCTAAATCCCACTCGATTAGCTGATATAATTTTAAATAGTATTCATTGAAGTCCTGCAAGTCAAGCACAAAATTTATTATAAATAATATATTAAAAGAAAATCATAATATATTTTGTAGACGTACCTTGGTTTTTTGCCATAATATGTAAGAAAAAAACAGGACACAAAGAAAATTTTGTTAGACGTGCCGTGAATAAAAAAAAAAAAAGTACAAATATTTTTCAAAATTAAAAAAGTATATATGATAGAAGATATCAACTCGGATTTCAAATATTCAAAGAATGAATCTGGAAAAGAAATGCTGCCTAGTCAACTCAAGCTAGTCATACTGTCTGCTAAGAGAGAATGACGGGCTTTGAGTTAGAGAGTAAGCAATGGGTAGGTAGGTAGGTATGGAGGGAGTTGCCTTTTTCTCAGGTAAAATAAGAATTTAAAGGTTTTTACTGTCAAATTTAAAGGAAACCTTGTCAATTTTACAGGATTTCTTTTTGAATTAGAACTCGATGAAATTTCCTGTAAAAATAAAAGGAAATTTTTTCATTTTTACGGTATGAGTTTGTCATATAGAACTTGAGGCGATTTCTTGTAAAAATGAAAGGAAAATTTGTTAATTTTATGGGAAGGTTTGTTGAAAATTTTTAAAGGGATTTCACTTTAAATTTACAAGGTCGGTTTTTTTTCAGTGTAAAAATATTCAATCGTATGACGCCTCCCCCCCCCATTTTTATACAAAAACACAAATTTTTAATGCTAAAAAATATGAATTTGTATAAAAATATTTTTTTTTATTTTTACTTATTTATTATTTTATTTATAAAACTAGCAATCATTTGAAAAATTGCTTGCTCTGGCTAATAATCGCGCCTCCCCTTATACTAGACCGCGCCTCCCTAGGAAGGCGCGCCTAACAGTTTGGAAAACGCTGATCTAAACAAAAATACACATTTGTAAAACATTTTTCTAAGTGAAAAACAATATGTAAAATTAATAAAGTATTTCTATTTGGACCCTATTACGCATTAGTGTGTCAAGCGCCAGCTACCGAGTTTTGAGAAAATTAACATTAAAGTTTTTTGTCTTCATTGGATTATATATAATTTTTTTTTTGTCAATTGTGCAAATAACATTAAATATAAATTTTTTTAGGACATATTTAATAAAAAATACTATTAATTATAGCATTTGAAACAATAGTCCGTGCTTAACTCAATTTTTAATTTTTTTCGTTCTTGACACACTAATGCGTAACAGGGTCCATTTAAATTTAAGTTGTTTTGCTATGTTATTAAATTAATTTTTAAAATTAAAAAAAAAGTACAATGAGAAAAAAATAAAATATGCTACATTTGTGAATCAGACGAAGCACATCCCCATCAGTGGCGTCATTTCAACTTTTTCTTGGGGGGGCAAATTTTTTTCTTGGGGGGGGCAAACATTTTTTTTTCTTAAAATTTACTTACAAATGGGTACTCAAATTTAGCCAAAACATATTTAATTTAATTAATTGTTTAATTTTGTACAGTTTGTATACTCGTAGATGTATTTTGGAGCATTTTATTTAGAATAATATAAAATTTTATAAAAATCAGAGCCCTTGGGGGGGGCAAAAGCCCCCCCTGCCCCCCCCCCAAATGACGCCACTGATCCCCATTATTAAACAAACAAATTCTTTTTAAAGCCCTTTCGGCATCTTAGGCCATATAGACTTTTAACTCATAATCAGGTCTATTCTCTAAACAAAACTCATTTTAACAGCTCCTTGCCTCAACTTGCTATTCTGTAACCAAAAACTTTAAAGCCAAAGCGTTAACATTTTAGTAAATAGTGTTAAAAATTAATCGTCATGTCCAGGGAGCGCCTTTAATATTTTATCTCTGTGTTTAATGCATCAAAATAGCATAATTATTCTTTTCTAACCTTTTTTAATGGTTATTTAGAAACTTAGTGAATTTATTGATTATATCCATCGTCTCGTCTATGTGTGAACATTCTAATGCTAAATAGTTTGCAACCAATCGATTTGCAATTTTGAACTTAAACTTCTGTTGTCTACTCAAGAGACTTCCTCTTATGAGATGATCGGTTTTAGACTAGTAAATACTTTGCCACAGCTAAAAGAGAAAATAAATTTTCGAAATTTACTGTAAATAATACTTATGCCATAATTTTAAAATTATTAATTGGAAAACAATATAAATTTAAAAAATTATATCTATTAATGGAACTTGAAAAGAAAAATGCAAATATGGGAACGTCTATCAATCATTAAATTTTATCGCAAAGTTTATCTTCATTTCCTCCGTCTTTTCTTGACAAAGTTAAATTTTAATCAGTCCTTTAAGAAAGAATTTAAATTATCCAACTCGCCAATTTATGGAAGAGGGGAGAGAAGGGGGTTGGAAAGGCAAGACGTCGTCGCTAATTTGAAATTAAAATAATATTCGATTCATTCATTTTTCATTATTTGTAATGGTGGTCGTGTGACCCTAGGGCCCCGGCGCAATTCGGCACGCGAGGCCCCTCAAACCCAATTGGCCATTTTCCTACCGGTAGAAGGAATCCTTTCTTTCTCTCTTGTGTTAGCTTCAAGATTATCTGATTGCAAATTAAAATGTATTGTTTCGCAACGGGAGGTCTCTCGAGGATCAGATTGGCTGTTTATTATTCGTCTGATGATAGAGGGAAAATAATAAATATATCAAAACTTATTTTGATCAGATTAAGAAGAAATTCTTGTAACTTAATATCATTTATTAAGCAGCCCGGAGAGATTTGAATATCATATAAAAACAAATTATTAAATTGACTTTTTGAGAGAGGAGAAAATGAAAAGAAAATATTTCATTACAATAGCCGAGATGAAATATAAAATTAATCCTCTAAAATGTGATTAGAGAATAATCTTAAGAATTTATCTTCCATTTTTTTTTTATCTTCTTTAAAATATTCTCTTAAAATTTATATTTATTATTTGTAAAATTTAATAAAAGAGCCCAGAGAGAAGGAATTGATTGATAAATAATGCAAGGAATTTCCTTTGAAATTTAACGGATTACCCGCTGAGTGTAATCAATATCACACGTATTATATCCCTTGCTATTGGGGGATTTAATATAATCAACACAATATTACTTTCTCTTACCCTATATTTATGATTATTATGACATTTTTAAATTTAAAAAGTGAGAAAATGCGCTAAAATTATATAATAATATTTAGCAGTACTCTCAACCCTCCGGCTTTTTTAGACAACCTCCGGCACTTCGGCTTTTCCCAAATTCTCAGGCTTTTTTTGAAATTTCATAATAAATTTTATATTACAAATTCGGAGAAAAAAGGAAGTCGGATGATATGAGATTCGCATAGAAAAATGGAATCATTTTGGGTTACACAGGGAAAAATTACAAAAAAAATAAGAATGAGATCTTGAGAAAATGAGATTCGCATAAAATAAATGGTGTGATTTGAGTTATCCGAAGAAAATTTACTTAAAAAAACAATCAAATGATATGAATTTTGTATAGGAAATTTCTCCGGCTTTTTTTCGATTGGAATCTCCTGCTTTTTTTGAAATCTTGGTTGGCAGCACTGATATTTTTGTCGCCTTAAAGATTTAGAGAAAATTTTTTTAACAAATGATTAATTAATTTTCTTTGTATATGTCAAGAAATTAGTTTTTCTTCCGGTTCATTATTTTGATCAGATTAAGAAGAAATTCTTGTAACTTAATATCATTTATTAAGCAGCCCGGAGAGATTTGAATATCATATAAAAACTAATTGGAAAGAACTGGAGAATAAAAACCAGCAATTGTGGACCCTCTCACCTCCTCTTTAATTGAAATTTTTCACTGGTTACCCCTATCTTCTTCATAAACAAATGATTTGGTGGGGGGCCCGTTAAAAAATGGTTGAGGGTATTTTTAAAATTTTTGAAGAGGGTGACGAATAGGGGGGGGTGTATTGGTGTTTTTTTTCCCAACTCAAAAAAATTATCGAATATCGCACAGCACACAACTTTCTCTTACCTTCGGTAATCGAAAGTTGTGTTCTGTGCTTGTCGCACCAGATTTTTTGTGTCGAGATATATTTAGTTTCCGCCGATATATTAGAATTCAAGATATACTTTCTCTCTATATATATTAACATATATAGAGGTAAGTGAAAAAAAAAAAAATAAAATTTATTTAGAGATTTTTTTTCAAAATTTGTCAACATTCATGGGCGTAACTAGGGGGTGCCGGAAGGCCGCCCCCCCCCCCAGAAAGCTCATTGCCCCAAGAAAAATTGAGAAAATATGGGGCTTTCCAGGCCCACCGGGGGATGGTTGGTCCCATGGTCCCCCCAGCCAAATTCTCTAGTTAAGCCCATGTCAACATTCTTAAAAAATTGTAATTAAATGTGAACGAAAGAATGATCAAGGAGGGGGAGGAAGACTCAAATAATAGACCCTCCAAAAAAATTTTCTGTCTTCGGCCCTACTAAGAAGTCTAATAAAAATTGCAAAAGTTTGTAAGCCTCTGAGTTAACCTACTGGGTAAATGACAGTGGATATCCTATTGATAATATTAAATTAAAAAGAGCTATTTATAAATTCTCTTTTTTAATCCAATAGTAGGCCTAGTATTTAATTTACATTAAGCTTATTAGATTGAAATGAGTGGGATATTATCTCCTGTGTTCAAATGCATTTCCATGCATATCTCTCTCTCAATTTTGTATTACAATTTCTACAATTTATTTAACTAAACCAAAAGTAAATATTTATCAGAAAACCTCGATCGAACTAATCTCAAAAAGCAGACTCTATTTGGACATTAGAATTAATTGGGTTTTATTTAATTTGTTGAAATTAGATTCGATCCTAAAAATGGATTGACGATTATAGGCTCGTATATTTAATCAATCTATTTTACATTATATAAAAGACCTAATTGAAATACTATAATGATAATAACGATGATATTTGGATTTTAAATGTAATAGACGGAATTATTTAAAGACATTTTATTCAACTAATATCGAGAACAATTATCCATAAATAACAGAAATTTAGCCTTTATTAGAATATAAATAAAAAAAAAAAAAAAACATTAGTTATGATATTGGAGAATCCCTCTGGATAGAATGCTCCAAATCATTAAATCCCTACAATAATTATGAAAGTTTCGTTAATTCCCCTTGACAGGTTGTGGAGGGTAATAATCCTAAATATACATATATATGGGCCTTGTATTGTTGTCCACTACGAAGTGTCTAGGATTATTTGTGGTACGAAATACCAATGCTTTCCAAAATAATATACTTAAATTAGAAGTAGGTCTGGTTAGCAGATTATATGCGTCTCTATAATCTGACAAAAGAATAAGGAGTAATAGGACAGAAATAGTAAAAGGTTCTCGGAAGAATATCTTGGCAATAGCAAAAGAGAACTATTTTAAGGACAATAGATAAATCAATAAATAATATTATAATATTGTAATAATATAGGATAAGTTAAAAGAAGTTTTTAAAAATCTCAGGTTCAAATCATACACATCCAAGTTGAAAATACTTAAAAAATTTTCAATTTTTATTAATTTACTAGGCCAATGCATAATCTATAAAACTATTTCGATGACAATATTGAATATCATGTATTTAATATAAAAAATAATTTAACCCTCGGTTAGTCGCTCTGGATCCGTGAGATTCACTAGCTTCATATATAGCCGTATAGCGCTATTGTTTTAGGGTGGGAGAATAACCATCACAGTATCCAGACAGTAGCTTGACAGGCGTCACACTTCAGTTTTGTTTTGACTTTTCGAAAGGTGACATATACTGCCTAGGTTTGGTGCGTTTGGGATTTGTGAGATCCGCAGCAAACAAATTTGTAGGCTGATGGCTCCCGGGAATCAAACCCAAGATCTCTCGGTGTGCTGTCCATTGCACTAGGCTACCGGACTCTCGATCTACACCAATAAAACTGGGGCATTTGGCCTCGCCAATAGAAAACACAGTCTTGTGAAAATATATCTATGACTAGTTAAGTCCGTAATCAAGGTATTTTGAATACCAATATCTTATTCAAATATATAGATCTCAAAAAATATTTAACTGATTTATTAATTTATTTATTAGAAATGTCTCTCGGGATCCCCGTTTATTTAACCAAGGTACTTTCGTGTACGAAAACACACACCTCAAGGCCAACCGGCCTCTGGCTGTAGCCATCTATCGGCACCCCGTGAAGTTACATCATTTCCTATCTCTAACTCCTCCTCCTGCTTTCGTCTCTAGCTAGTGAACTAATCCTTATTTCTGGTTCCACCCGGTTCCTTTTTTTTTATACAACCTCTTCTTTGCTAAGGAGGATGTCCTAGTTTGAGGAGGGACTCCTCAGCGCCGGCGTGTAGCCTACTCCCTTCGAAGAATGCAACCCTGAGAGAGGAAGGTTTACGACCCTTACACAGGACGGGTCACAGTAACTCTACTCCTCGTAGAGTTCCAGGAGTTCCCCAAGGGGGATTCACCTTCAATCTGGCATCTTTTATTATGACATGATTTTTGAAAATTCACAAATTATGGAATGGGGAAGGTAGTGTGCACTTTAAGTCTGATGCTAATCCACACCAGATTGATGGATTTTATTAAAATATTTAAAATCTGTCAATCCGGTAGATCTGTCTCAGTCAACGCATTACACAATCATTTTGACAACATTCTAACAAAAATCATCGAATCTTGAGATAAGGGTTAAAAGGGATTTTAATTTCCATTTCTAGTCGTTATTCTATTTATTTTGATACGGAGAGTTTTGAAAATAAAAATATTATATCAACAAATAACACTTTACTGAATGTTTTATTCAAACTTTATTTGCCAAAGTTTTTCAAAATAATGAATAATTAATAAGAGAGAGAGAGAGAGTTATGTGAAATTTAATAAATTAATTTCTACAACAAAATTTGATTTAATAGTCGAGTGGATTTTGAAGGAAGAGATTAAATTCCTCTGATGTGGGTGGATATAGATCCGTTGACAAAGATGGCACAAACAATATATATAAATATTAAATGTGCAGGGCGGTGAAATTTCAATGGCGCGT
>JAKCPI010001227.1:0-29963 GCA_023213315.1 Euborellia annulipes
ATATACACGTTTTGTGGTCCCCCCGAATCCAAAAAAGTGGTTTTCGCGGCGAAGGGCCTGCTCTTCGTGTGTGAAGGTCTATCGGCCTTGTCTGTCTGTGAACAAGATATCTCAAGAACGAAAGACCTAAGAGGCTGAAATTTTATATTTAAATTAGGCACCCCCATGGGACGTGACACGAAGCTTTTGAACAAACTCGACCAAAGAGTACTAGTAATTCTTTACTGATGCACTTTTTCAGTTTTTTTCGATTTTCTCCAAATTTGGTCCAACGATTTTTTTTTTAAATTCAAAAATCAATTATTTTTTAGATTCTCAATAAAATGTATATTCTCATTTTGTTATTGAAATCTTCTGAAGACCACTTTACTCTTGTACTCCATAGAAAAGATAGGAGAAATTTCAACCATTAATGGTTGCCATGGTAACAAAATATAAATATTTCCCCATACTTATAAATTTTACATCTTGAAAATCGAATGTACCATACTGTTGGAAACTAAATACATGTCGACACAAAAAATCTGATGTGACAAGCACAGAACACAACTTTCGATTACCGAAGGTAATCGAAAGTTGTGTGCTGTGCGCCAGTCACACAGATTTTTCTCATTCACACTCACATTCACACAGTCTTTTCGACAACTTAGGCCATTTAAGACTTTGACGATAACCGTTAATTATTAAAATATCTATTGGGGGTCCAGGCATTTCTATTTAAGTCATTTGGTATCCAAATGCCTTAAATAAAATCATCGGACTGCCTGGGGTCCGAGCCCACGACGTTCGGTATAGAAGGTAGGCACGCTACCAACTTCTCCAAGCCCCGTGGGCTTTCCCATGTTTATAAATTTTACATCTTGAATTTTAATATATCGGTGGTAACTAAATATATCTCGGCATAAAAAATCTGGTGTGAAAGCACAGAACACTACTTTCGATTACCGAAGGTTTTTTTACTTTTCAAAAGTACTTGAAATACTCATAGAGAACCTGTAAATTTAATTGAAAAAAATTCTATAACCTCCACTTCAGTTAATCAAATTTAAAATTTCTTCCGAATTTAAATTTAATCTCCTTTTAATAAAGTAGCTCCTTTGATTTAAATAAAAAACAGCGCTCTTGTAAGAAAAACAAATAAATTCAAGTTAATAGCCGGCATCCAAAATTTCCAGTTCAAGGTTGTTGGTCCGCCTTCCGGAAATGAAATATTATAAAGATGAATATCCTTTACATGAATTCACCTTGAATTCAAAGATAGATGAATATCATTTAATAGACAACGAAAGGATTCAATGGGACATTTGTTTACAATTAACGAGCTAGACAGAGAGAGAGTGAGTGAAAATAACTTTAGATCCTCAAATTGACTGAGATGCTAGCAAAGTTGAAACTATGTATAGAAAAATAAACGGCATACTTGTGGATGCTGGTAAACATTTAGGCTACACGTGGTACCCACCAGAGATGCTTAATTTCCATTTATTAACTCATGAAAGACATAAAATGAACAAGAGCAGAGAGAGCTGCTATTTATCATACTAATATACGGTAACCATTCACACTCTCTTTTGAAGATTATTTAATACCTGAATATATGATAGGATATTCCTATAAATATATCTATTTGAATGCAACAAAGTATTTTTGATATTAATTTTGGAATAAATAGTAGGATCATCGAATACCCTTAAATACCTTTAAATTTCTCTTTCTTTATATGTCAGTGCCTGCTTTAAGATAGTAACTGATTTTCTTCCCTAGAAGGAGAGTTGTATATAGGCCTATTTTTTCTTTGTTTTTGGTGAGATGTCGAATTCTATGAAAAATACTAATTTGTGATTAAACACGCATATAAAATAATTAGGTAGAGGTTTGTTTGAAAAAGATGGAATTTTTTTCACGTCTGTAAATAAGCATTGAATATATAGTTTAAGATAACAAATTACGTCCCCTGGCGTCAAATTCCTCTACAGAGGGCGCAATTTTTGCCCAATCAAACACAAACTCATCAAAAATTAGGTTCAGCTAGGTTCTTTATTGCTGGAAGAGCGGTGGGGAAATTTATTTCGTCAGAGAAATAAAGATGTAAAATGTCTAATCGTATGAGTAAATTCAGGGCTGTGGTCCGAACTCCCGGAATAAAATAAACATACGAGTATATAGAGAGAAATATGGTATTAAAATTCTTTAAAATTTCTCCATTTGAACGAGGGGGGGTTCAGGTAATAATACGATTGATAAACCTAAATTTTTTATATTTCTCTTTAAATTCGCTAAATTTAATGTTGATTTATAAATAAAGTTTAGCAATAAAATTTTTTAGATATACACTCTTCTTCTATCTTTGCCTTATCCTTATGTGGGGTCGTCAAAATTATTTTATAAAAAAATGAGACCGAGAGAAAAACAAGCAGACCCTTTCACGGCCTGACGCTGGATATTAGGGAGAGAAAGGAGAAAAAAAAGGTTGACATAAAGGAAAGGAATAAATGCCAGACTTAGCACGGGTAACTCGTGGTCGTTATCCACGTACTCCTGAGTGAATTTTAGATATAAAATAAATTTTAATATTTTTCTCATTCAATTAATCGATTTTAAATTCCCTCAGGGGCTCATTTCTAGTGAGTACGTGGATGGCAACCACGAGTTACCCGAGCTAAGGCTTTCTTTCCTATATGTTAACCATTTTTCTCTTTTTTCATATCAAGCGTGAGGCCGTAAGATGGGGTCAGCTTGCTTGTTTCTCTGTGTCATTTCTTTATAAATTTTAATTTTTGCCGACCCCACATAAAGGATAAGGCCAAGATAGAAGAAAAAGAATTAATCGATTTTAAATAAAAGTTGGGTTCTATTAGTTGTAATAATAATAAACGTGAACATACAATCATAATTAAAAATCAAATACGTACCTACTTAACATAATTATTTTAGACAATTTTGTTTACCCTGGAGATGAGCGTGATAGATGCCATAAAAATATAAAAGATCTGATTACAAATCTTCTTAATGAAGGTTTTTACTAATAAAAAAAAATTTCATTTTGCAAGTGCACCCTTTTAGTCACTAATTATACCATTGGTCTCTCGATACAGAATATATTAAAGTGATTATTGATTGATTGGCACGTTTATCCTATTATATAAAGAATATGATATTAAAATAAAAGCCGATTATAAAAGGATAAAGCTCTTATCATATTCTAAATATATTTCATTGGCATATTGAACCCCTCTTTTAAAATTTAATACATTATTAAACTATCATTATTTCTTTACTTAATCATTTTTAATGAAAAAAGGCATATTTATTTGAAACTTGTTAGGAAAAATCTGTCATCCTGAATATTCCTTGAGTTGAAAAAAAATAAAGCATTTATGAAAAATTACACTTTTTCTTATATATCGAAAGGAAAGTTAAATATCTATATTCATTTTAAAAAATGATTAAAAATGATCGAGGGATCCACACTCCCGCAGCAGGTCTGCATAGTAAACCTTTAGGGACACACACGGATATACACGCCCGCACCAGGGACACAGTAGATCGAAAGTGATTAGAATAAAAATCTGTGTCCCTGGTGTGGGCGTGCATATCCCTGTGTGTCCATAGTGTGGGTGTGTTTATCCCTAAATGTTCACTATGCAGACCTGCTGCGGGCGTGTGGATCCCTCGATCATTTTTAATCATTTTTACTTGAGAAAAAAAGGCTAACCTATTTTGCTCGGGCCCATCTGCGACTGAATCTTATTCATCTTTAATATTGTGGTTGTGGCTGTTGAGATGTATCGAGGGAGGGTTGAAAAAGCAGAGACTGGTAGCCAAATTTTTTATATAGGCCTATTAGGCTATATTAAAAAAAAAAATTTGAGGGTTGAAAAAGCAGAGACTGGTAGCCAAATTTTTTATATAGGCCTATTAGGCTATATTAAAAAAAAAAAATTGGCTGCCAGTCACTGCTTTTTCAACCCTTCGTAGACTCTTATTCATCTTTCTTATAAAATTAAAATTCGAATTTTAATTGGGAAAAAATTGACTAGGTTCTACAATAAATGGTCAGTCGTATTCGTGTTCTCTTGGCATTCTCTTAATGTCCCCTACATCTAAAATATAATTTTATTATTATTCATCACTTTTAAATCTTACGTTCTTTTTTTATTACGGTACCTACTCATTGATTATATTATTATACCTACATATAATAAAATTTAGTTTTTAATAGAAATTGTTTGTAAGACATTGAAAAATATAACATATTTTTTCAAGGCTTTAAGAGAAGAAGAAAAATCTTGTCTTTGCTATAGATTGTCAACTACATAGTATAGCATAGTAGATCGATTGGAATCCAGCACTTATGGTTAGTAGCCATTATCTATGTTGTGTTTATATGGAAATAAAAAACTACTCTTAAGTAGTGGAGGGGAGTGGGGCGGAAGGGTTGGGCGATGGTGGGGATTCTCAGGGAGGGAGGGACCGGAAGTCCTTTCAGACCGCAGGGCTTCAGAGCTTCAGGACTTGAGTCAGTCAGTCAGTCAGCCGCTGACGGCACACGCATTCGAACGCAACTTCTTTCTTGAATCGCGTCACGTAGCTTAAAACCACAGACAACCGGTCGCAAATAATTCGTGAAAAATAATAAACAAGTGTAGTGCTAATTTTGTGTGATTGTTTGTTTGTATTGCATTGGAAGACAATAATTGGCAACTTTCTTAAAAAGAGAAAGGTAGGTGATTCTTTGACAGTAGACAAGTTTAATTATTGTAACAATGAAGATGATTACAATAGCTTTGTATTGGGTTTAAAATAATAGTGCTGCTAAAACGCTGTAGATTCTCATATTTTAAAACAAGATATATTACTTTATTTAATTATAATAAATTATATTATTAATAATTTAATTAATTATACTTTTTATACTTTTTTATTACTAGCAGTCAAAAAAAAGTGTAAATAATAATTTTAATTAAATAAAGATTTACTATTAAAATATTTATTAAAGAAATTTATTCCTAGAAATTTTGAATGCACATTATTATCGGTGATATTTGGAGGGAAATATTTGTTTCTCACATGATCCACAAGGACATATTAATTTTATTTTTATTTTTTTAATAAAAAATTATCATTTAGTAAAAATTGTAATATAACTTACAATTAAACTTTATAAAGCCCTTGGGCCATGACTCGGTGTTAGAGTTTCTCCCTCTTATGCTAGGAGTCAAGGGTTCGCATCCCGTCTCATGCGACAAAAATTTATTTCATTTGAATTGGCTATCAATAGATAAAATTCCTACAATTTAAAATTTTTGTATACTAATTAATTCTTACTTGTTAGTATTATATTTGAATTTGAGTATGTGATTTTTAAATTCTTTGATTATTGTCAATAATTTTATTAATTTCTTCATACGTTTACTGCAAGCAATGATTTATTAAAAATATAATTGTGAAATTTTTCTTATTAGCATTATCGCCTCCGGACATATGGTCATATAATTTATGAATTTATTATAAATATTTTGTTGCCTGCTTAATTGACTTACACATTTTATGTACAATTATTTTCACTAATAATTGATATAGAGCCAATAAAGATCAAGGGTTCGCATCCCGTCCCAGGCGAAAAATGTATTTCAATACCAATCAATTGAAATAAATAGGGACGGGGTCAAACTGACCTGGGATGCCGAAAAACCTTAAATAATTTAAAGAGAAAAAAATAGAGCTAATATTATAAAAAATTGGTACCAAGTAGACTTCTATACTTTAGAATGGTAGTAAAACATGAACAATCGAATCTACAACTCACTCTTATTCAGACAATGGCGATCTGATGAAATAAATAACTTTTCCCGCTTTGATATTAATTTCGTTAGAAAAAATTAATCGGAGATAAGCTTATTTATTAATCATCTGATCTTATCACCTTATTATCTTAATTAATTTCTTAAACGAAAAACATATTTAGCCAAATTTAATTATCATTTGCATCTTTTAATTTTCGTGATATTTGATAATTTACAAGGGTCGTCCACTGCACGCTACTTCGCGCTACATTTGACATAAAATTTCATATACATTTCTAACCAATAAATAAAATAAAATCATATAATTTTAATAAATAATTAAATTGAAATATAAAACCAAGATAAAAATCTCGAAATTTATATTTATTTTCGCTAAATTTTCAAACAATCTTATTTTAAAATTCTTTATATTCTGGGATGAAGGTTATTTTAAATAGACCTCGAAGAGCCGCAGTTACTTCATCAAATCACTCAATGTGAAAAAAGCAAAAATGTATATCTTTTATCAATTTAATATATATATATATATATATATATATATATATATATCAGAAAAAATTGTAATGTCGACCATAAAAGAATAAGTATGTGTTGAATATAAAATAAATTAAACATACACTATGTTTATTTTTAAAGATCCTGACAATGATGAAAAATCAAACCTGATATTTGCAAAACAGTTGATCCATAAAACACTTGATAAAAATTAAAAAAAATTTTATGAAAATTCATTTAAATACACACTCACCGAACAAACAGTGATTGATGAAGTAACTGAGGCTCTTCGAGGTCTATTTAATCTTATTTTGTCCCACAAATTGAATATCGACATTTTTAATTCAATTGCATCAATTTTATTAAGAAAAAACAAAGTGTTGCGGTTTTTTTTTGCCGGTGAGAGTATTTTAGGTTAGAAAAACAAAGGGTTAGACGCTACAACGCGCTACAGATCCCATTTTTTTGGGATCTGTAGCGCCTTGTCGCTCGAAGCGCGTTGTAGCGTGTTGTCGCGCGCTTGCAGTGGACGAGCTTCAATTGATTCACACACATTGGGATCTGTAGCGTGTTGTAGCGCTTGTAGCGGTAGCGCGTTGTCGCGTCCAGTGGACGACCAGCCTTAATAGTGTTTCGAAATTTATTTTATATTTTGATTATTTATCTTAATTAGCCGCTAAGATGAGTCTGTTATAAGTCAATTGAATAATTCAAGTGGTCTTGGAAAATAAAATTGAATGGAAAATAAGCTAAAATAAAAAAAAATTATTTCTTAGTAATTTTACCTAGGCGAATAGCTGAATCTAAATTAAACCCACCTGACGTTTCGGTCGTCTTTGCGATCGAAACATCCCTGACTTTTACCAGTATTTTATCCTACTTAATAATTTTGGTAGAAATTTTTTCCGTTTCTCAACATAAAAACAGCATTTGATTAAAAGATTACATCACCTGATGAAATCCCATAAGTGTCAAAACATTTAGTTAACCAAAGTAAAAAAAAAGCCTAAATAAAGCGAAAATTGATTTAGCTTTTAAAATTTCATCATTTGTTAGATGCAGACAGAACGTACAAACGAAAGAAATCTTTAACTTTCTCTAGCCTCTATATGTAATATATAGAGAAAGTATTATTTTCATGTCAAAAATTCGATGTCGAGATTTTGATAGAAATACATGTTTTTTTAATATTCGTGTATACAAAAAATTGTATATTTGAGATCAGGGCCTTACCCCCTCCTCCCAAATAAACAAATTTTAAAGAATATAAAATATTTTTTATAGTTTTTAACAAAACATTATGTTTCTCTCTCTATATATCTATAATTATAATAAGCTCATACGTATATAATATATTTATAATTTTTCGAATTTCAGATAGGGTTTGGACCCCCCCTTCCCTCTGGCCTCGGGCATGATTGTGATATACTATAAACGTTTTCTTCTTTCTATTTATTTAGTAGGCTATATACAGTGCCGGATTACCCTTTGCAAGGCGATCGCCTATGGGCCTCATGCTTTTAGGGGCCTTGCGACAATAAATTTTTTTTAAAAATATTTTCAAGATTTATATATATATTTGAATTAGATATTAGTATTCAAAACATCTCGATTCTTTTCGTACCTAACAAAGTCATTGAGATATATATTTAACAAATCTGTGAGTGTTATTTATTGGCGAGGCCAAATTTTTTTAAAACTCTTTCGGCATCTGAGGCCATTTAGACCTCGTTCCTATTTATTTAAATTGATTGGTAACCAATTCAATTGAAATTAATTTTTTTTGACGACCTCTGATAAAAGTGGCAAGCATTGTAACGGAGTATATATACTTTTTTATTATTTTTTGTTGGGGGGAGGGGGAACTCATTTATGAAGATTTATCCCCCTCCCCCCTCCCGTATAAGCATATTTTAAAATTATATAATGTTTTATTCAATGGGAAAAGCTTTATGAAAATTTTTTAATGTATTTCGATTTTCCCACGAATCCCGTGGAAATATTTTGAACATTTAGTTGACATAACTCCTAGATTTCGACTGCCTAACGGCTGTTTAATTCGGCACTGACTATTTAATATAAATAACTAAAAAGAATATTATCACTCAGGATGGGAGACGAACTACTGTCTTAGATCTTGACGTTTTCTTGAGTTTTATCTCTAAAGGTCTGTTTCTTCAGATTAGACAACTAGCAAATGACAGTTAGCAAATCATCAATATAACAACAAGAACACCCTTTTTACTCTAATTAACAAGTATATTAAAATCCACGACACATTATTTCAAAGTTGAAATTTCTTAAATAAAAATTAATGAATGAAATTAATACAAAAAAAATTTAAAAAAAAAGGCGGCATCTCGTTTTATAATTTTCATATTTCTACTCGCCCAGAGTGAAATTTTCCTATCCTAGATCTAAAGTGCCGAAAGAGACTTTTTTTTATATGTGTCGGGTTTTTCTTGTCTGCACGTTTGCAGCTTTGTTTATCTTTATTTTTTTCCCTACGCCCTATCAGTAGATCATTTTTTTTAGTTCCTCCTACTAGAAACCATTTTTTTTTTCTTATTTATACCCAGGAAGAGAAGATTATTAAAATTCAAGTGCTAAATTTGTGAGATACAATCATTCATTTGCACTTATAATTTCTTTACATCCGTTCGACTTACATTCTAACTTCCCCTAAATAATTATCAGTCTATTTTTGATATATCGATATTCAATATATCTTATTGCGTAAAAACAACTCGGACCCATTGTTCTTATTAAGTAACCCTGTCAAAATGTCGAACTCGTTAAAACAACTCAATGAATTTTGATAAATGATTTTTATTTGAAAGTAGGAGGAGTCAATGAACACTTCTTTAGAAAATATTTATTTTCGCGATAAAATCGTCTTTTTTTGCAAAAGACCCCGCCTACCCTTGAAGGGATAAAGTAAAAGAGGAAGCTCATAAAAAAGAACAAACTTCTTATTTGCCTAAAAAAGAGATGTTACGATGTTGTTGATTGATGTCCCCAGGCTAGCATATTGTTTTATATGAGATGTCTTTAGCACGAAGCAGAAAAAAAATCTCCCTGCTAAAAGAAGAGATAAATATAAATATAAATCTTCTAAAGGGGCTTTTTTAACGGCTTTCTGAAAATATAAAGCTCATATTCATTCAACATGAAATATTTTAGTTTCTTTTTCTTTCATTAATGTTGTAGTTTATTTCTTTCGAAGACATCCTCATTATTATTTGATTTTTAAATAAATCAATCTCAGCCAAAAACATCGAAGATGCAAAGCCTTCGCAATTTTTGCCCAGCGTCGAGGTGAAATCAAAAATGTGCCTCGCTTTTCTGATTTATATAAAAGCGAGGAAATATTTTCACTTAAATAAAACCCCTACAGAATTTTATTTGTTTCATATATCCTCGCTTTTATATAAATCAGAAAAGCGAGGCGCATTTTTTTGATTTCACCTCGACGCTGGGCAAAAATAATGCGAGGCGCCCCTTTTTGCATCTTCGATGTTTTTGGCTGAGATTTCACTTCTTTTTGTGAAATATTGCATTTAAATATTATTTAATAATTATTAAATATTAAGTTATCCCATGAATAGATATTTTAATATGCATTCCAAACAGTAAAAAATAAATACATCGTTTGGTATTAATTCAAAACGAAAAACATAGGATTTCACCAAATTTTATAAAATTTTAGTTTTTTTATTTTTGTTATGTTGGTAGAATGTAAATACATCGTTTGGTATCCAATCAAAACGATAAACATAGGATTTCACCAAATATTATAAAATGTTAGGATTTTTATTTTTGTTATGTTGGTAGGATGTAAATACATCGTTTGGTATTCATTCAAAACGATAAACATAGGATTTCACCAAATTTTATAAAATTTTAGGATTTTTATTTTTGTTATGTTGGTAGGATGTAAATACATCGTGTGGTATCCATTCGAAACGATAAACATAGGATTTCACCAAATTTTATAAAATTTTAGGATTTTTATTTTTGTTATGTTGGTAGAATGTAAATACATCGTTTGGTATCCATTCGAAACGATAAACATAGGATTTCCCTAAATTTTATAAAATTTTAGGTTTTTTATTTTTATTATGTTGGTAGAATGTAAACACATCGTTTGGTATTCATTCAAAACGATAAACATAGGATTTCACCAAATTTTATAAAATTTTAGGTTTTTTATTTTTGTTATGTTGGTAGAATGTAAATACATCATTTGGTATCCATTCGAAACGATAAACATAGGATTTCTCTAAATTTTATAAAATTTTAGGTTTTTTATTTTTATTATGTTGGTAGAATGTAAATACATCGTTTGGTATTCATTCAAAACGATAAACATAGGATTTCACCAAATTTTATAAAATTTTAGGTTTTTTATTTTTATTATGTTGGTAGAATGTAAATACATCGTTTGGTATCCATTCAAAACGATAAACATAGGATTTCACCAAATTTTATAAAATTTTAGGATTTTTATTTTTGTTATGTTGGTAGCACTTCTTCTTATCACGTTAATCTATTGTATTTCTATCTGAATGGATTTATCCTAAAAATTGTTATTCTATTAGGGATGAAAATTACTAATATTAATAGATATGTTCCTAGATGACGTCATCAGGGAGCAAAATAGTCAAAATTGTCTTTTCGCCATGTTAAAGATAGGACAAATTTGAAATTTTGAATACCCTCAAAAAGTCACTTTTGATCCAAAATGAAATTTTATATCAAAGGTATCGGGTTTTTGATAGTATCTATTTGTATTTTAAATTTCATCCAAATCGGTCCAGCAGGGAAACCTGTAGCTTTGTCTAAAAATTTGAAAATTGAAGAAAAGAATGAAAAAAAAAGGAAAAAATAAGAGACTAACTTTTGACCTTCCGAAATCGGCAAAATCTCAACTTTGAGCCTCTGCCATTCTTTTTGGCACTGGAATATTTTTTTGAATTCGTGCTCAAAATAATCCTTATTTATTCTAGTTTAATATAAAAAAAATTTGGCTTCGATATCTTAAACACTTTTTGAGATATTCGCCCAGAAAGAGAAAAGTTTCTCAAAAAAAATTTTTTCACGTCCCTATCTTTTATTAAGGATTTAAAATCATTCTTGATAATATAGTCTAGGGACGACTCGTCCATCTAAATGCAATGGGCCATTGGCATCTATTGGAATGTCAACTAAATGGTAGTATTAAGAGTTTCTTTGCTTTCTTTTGCTTTTCACATGCTCGGCGACGAGTCGCTCCCGCGACTCTTGATGAAATATTAATATTAGCAACTTTAGGCATCAAAGAGTGGCTGTTATATAGCGAGGCGTTAATAATTAATAAATGTACCGTTTATTTTGAAAGTGGTGTAAATCCATTTTCTCTTGTTTCGAGAAAATTAAGACAAATTATATAAAGTCTGGCAATGATTTTACGGATTTATCAATATGTAATTTGGTTGTAAATTGTGTTTTAACGTAATGTAAATTTATTTTAAGCCAATTTGACTAAACTACTGTATACTTACGGGCTGGAAATGGACTTACACAACTTTCAAAATTAAACAATTTTAAAAATCGTTTAATTTCAATTTTGAAAAATCATCACTTAAAATATAATCCAATTTTGTTTACAAATAATGACACGATATAAAATAGAAATAATATTTGATTTCAATGGCAAAATGAGAATATACATTTTAAAGAGCATCTAAAAAAATAATTGATTTTTGAATTAAAAAAAAAAATCGTTCGAGCGAATTTTGAGAAAATCGAAAAAAAACGGAAAAAGTGCATCAGTAAAGTACTAGTACTCTTTGGTCTATTTTGTTCAAAAGCTTCGTGTCACATCCCATAGGGGTGCCTAACTTATATAAAAAATTTCAACCTCCTAGCTCTTTTCGTTCTTGAGATATTTTGCTCACAGACAGACACACAGAAAGCGGAACCACTCGCGAAAACCACTTTTTTAGATTCAGGGGGCCTCAAAACGTGTAGATCCATCAAAATCTCGACATCGAATTTTTGACATGAATCCAATACTTTCTCTATATATTAACATATATGTAGAGGTAAGAGAAAGTAAAAAAGCTATGACTTTTCTATAAAATAATTCTTTTATATATCTATCTAAAACTTTCAGGTCCCAGAAATATATAAAACCTCTCAATTACATTAAAAGGCCGATAGTATTCAATAGAATATAAACACAAACTGTTGAATTTAGTTTAACTTATGCTATTTGATTAACCTAGGCATGTTAAAATTATCACTTTAACTCAATCAAGATGGGATATTAGAAAATATTCATTCAATTAAATAAATATTCATCGAAAATAGTCTCTTCTCTACCTTGCCTTTAAAACTTCCTCTAGACCTACGTTGCCGATAAGGATTGATCTGGAAGAGGGACGTAGCCAAGAGAGAGATAGAAAGTTTCGCCTCTGGTCGAGTTTTTAAAATCAGGCCTAATTTTTCTCTATTAAAATTTGTTTGAAAAAAATTAAATTGCGTCTAAGGCCCGGACCACACTTTATATTGGTTCCAATTGCACAGTTCACACCTATCTATCCCCATCTGTTTGTTGTGAGTGTCCTGTGTAATTGAAACCAATACTTCACGGATTTGATGGCGCAGTAGCTAAGTTGGCAATTAAAAAACAAATTGTTTACGCTTTTCCTCCCTAAAAATATCTTATTTACATTCTTGCATAAGAAATATCAAAGATCAAGGGCGGATACAAGGGGGGTAAAGGGGGGTAATTACCCCCCCCCCCCCCCCCCCCTGAGATTAAAAAAATACTTTTTTTCGAAAAAAAAAATGTATTTTTAATGTAAAATTTTTAAAATTAATACTTCAAAATTTGATTTGTATTTATATTCTGGCAAACAAGTACAGAATGCGCCTTTAAATTACCGAAATTAAGAAAAAAATGTGTGCTGTGCGACCAGTCACCCCCTCCCCCCACCCCCCCCCCCCGAGAATCACATCTGGATCCGCCACTGTCAGAGATATTCAACTTTAGTAACGGGGGGGGGGGAGCAAATATATTTATTCATGGAATTTTGAAATTATACAAGACCACAGATTTAGCCCTATATATAAAAAAGACCATTATCAGTTAGATTTTAAACCTGAAGGAGTTTAGTAATAAATATTTTAATTTAGAAAATGTTAAAAGTATTCTCGAATTTAAAGAGTAGATCGATACAAATAAATATTCAGGATTAAGACGGGACTAATGTAAGTTGAATTCTTTTTTCGTTCCTTAAGATAAAAAAACAATCATAATATCACAAAGCTTTTAATTTAAAAATTAACTAATAGGGATTTTATACCCACTTGATAGTAACCTTTAAAAAAGTTAAAGCAAAAATGGTGTTAATGTAATAGAAACTGGTCCTATATCTCCGATTTTATTTGTCTATTGAATTAATCGTTGACTATTCAGATTATTCCTAAAAGGTAATGTAAATAATTCTCTATTTAAATTGTAGATTTTTAGCTCTTTCTGGTTTTCTTAATTAAATGAAAGCTGTTTACATAATTAACTGATAAATATTTTTTTGTAAACTCCCTTATTTTTACTTTTTCTTACCCTATTAATGAAATATACTGTATAGAGAGAAAGTATTGGATTCATTTCAAAAAATCTATGTCGAGATATTGATGAATATACACGTTTTAAGGTCCCCTGAATCAAAAAAAGTGGTTTTCGCGACACCGTCTGTCAGCGAGTCTGTCTGTGAACAAAATATCTCAAGAACGAAAAGAGCTAGGAAGTTGAAAATGTATATTTAAGTTGGGTACCCTCGTGGGACGTGACACGAAGCTTTTGAACAAAATCGGCCAAAGAGTACTAGTACTTCACTGATGTATTTTTTCAGTTTTTTTCTATTTTCTCAAAATCCTCTACAACGATTTTGTTTAAAATTCAAAAATCAATTATTTTTTAGATGCTCTTTAAAATGTATATTCTCATTTTCCTATTGACATTTTCTGAAAACAACTTTACTCTTGTACTTCATAGGAAAGATAGGAGAAATGATTGCTATAGTACAAAATATAAATATTTTCCCATACTTATAAATTTTACATTTGAATTCAAATGTACCGTACTGTCGGGAACTAAATATATGTCGACACAAAAAATCTAGTGCGACAGTCACACCAGATTTTTTCATCTGCCTTTTGAAGAAGATTCAAATTTTTTTTTCATTTTAATTCAAAAAACAGTCAGTCCATCTCAGTAATAATAGAGGTATTCATGATCTTGTATATACGACGTCCATATCGTCTTAAGTCTCCTATGTCTTATTTGAGTATGCCCCATGAATTATAAATTATCCTACAAATCAACGTTCTCACAAGGTTCAAGAATCCTTTATTTTTAATTAAATGCTTTTATTTAACTTACTCTTTCAAGGTCACCAACTTTATGGCTTTGTTAAGGACACTTCCCGATGAGCTAGAGGTGTGAAATTTGATATTTAAGAGTCATTTTTGATGACGCAAATTGTGAGTTTGGTTTTACCAAAATGGACCAAACTAATGTGGTACTTTATTTGAAACCCTTCGTGAATTAATGTAATTTCAAAAGACTTCCCGATGGGCTAGAGGTGTGAAATGTAATACTTAAGAGTCATTTTTGATGACGCCACTATATGGTGGTTTTGATCAAAATAGACCAAACTAATGTGGTACTTTATTTGAAACCCTTCGCGAATTAATGTAATTTCAAAAGACTTCCCGATGGGCTAGAGGTGTGAAATGTAATACTTAAGAGTCATTTTTGATGACGCCACTATATGGTGGTTTTGATCAAAATAGACCAAACTAATGTGGTACTTTATTTGAAACCCTTCGCGAATTAATGTAATTTCAAAAGACTTCCCGATGGGCTAGAGGTGTGAAATGTAATACTTAAGAGTCATTTTTGATGACGCCACTATATGGTGGTTTTGATCAAAATAGACCAAACTAATGTGGTACTTTATTTGAAACCCTTCGCGAATTAATGTAATTTCAAAAGACTTCCCGATGGGCTAGAGGTGTGAAATGTAATACTTAAGAGTCATTTTTGATGACGCCACTATATGGTGGTTTTGATCAAAATAGACCAAACTAATGTGGTACTTTATTTGAAACCCTTCGCGAATTAATGTAATTTCAAAAGACTTCCCGATGGGCTAGAGGTGTGAAATGTAATACTTAAGAGTCATTTTTGATGACGCCACTATATGGTAGGTTTTGATCAAAATAGACCAAACTAATGTGGTACTCTTTATTTGAAACCCTTCGCGAATTAATGTAATTTCAAAAGACTTCCCGATGGGCTAGAGGTGTGAAATGTAATATCTTAAGAGTCATTTTTGATGACGCCAACTATATGGTGGTTTTGATCAAAAATAGACCGGGCTTGCCCGCATTAGTTTCAAGCTTCCCGATGGGCTAGAGGGGAAATGATACTAAGAGCATTTTTGAGCTATATGGGGGCCAAACTAATGTGGTACTTTATTTGAAGCCTCACGCAAATTAAGGCCCTATTAACTATAGTTTTGAATTTTGATATTTACGAGTCATTTTTTTATGATAATGAATAATTTTTCAATTGAACCAAATCAATACAGGCCAAACTAATGTGGTACTTTATCATATTGATGATTTTTGATAAGACTAAAAAAAAAAAAAAAAAAAAAAAAAAAAAATAAAAAAAAATAAAAAAAAAAAAAAAAAAAAAATATAAACCCTGGTAGGAATTGCCAATGCTGACAATTGGCCGAACCTTGGGCCAGTTGTCATTTGCCGAGCGAGTAGTGACCATTGGGCCAAGCCTGGTCCGAGGCTTGGTCCATTCGTCCTCCCAAGGCTCGGTTTAATACTATTGGGCCAAGCCTGGTCCGAGGCTTGATCCAAGGCTTGGCCCAATGGTATTATATTATTAAACCGAGCCTTGGGAAGACATGAGACCAAGCCTCTCAGCCCGAGGCTTGGCCCAATGTGTTTTCACTACCAAGGCCCGGCCTCAATACAGTCCTTGGTCCAATCAGTCTTCCCAAGGCTCGGTTTAATAATATAATACCATTGGGCCAAGCCTTGGATCAAGCCTCGGACCAGGCTTGGCCCAATAGTATTAAACCGAGCCTTGGGAAGACGAATAGACCAAGCCTGGACCGAGGCTTGGCCCAATTGTATTATATTATTAAACCGAGCCTTTGTAGTGACTATTGGGCCAAGCCTCGGACCAGGCTTGGCCCAATGCTTAATTGACCCATCATGTAATTAAAAAAAAAAAAATTAAATTAAATCAAGTACTATTAATTGAAAAAAACAGTAATATATATTTTAAATTTGGTGATTGTTTGATAAAGTTTATTTAGCTAAAATAAAAGGCAAATCAAATAGCTTAAAAAGAGAGTCATATCAACATAAATAACCGTGTACGAGAGCGTAAAGGCATTGACAGATGAAGAACAAAACCAAAAAGCCCGAGTTCAAATCTCCCGAGAAACAACTTTTTTCCTCGAGGCTTGGATCGACCATCCTTTTTTTTGTTTTCCAAGGCTTGGGCCAACCTTGGTTTTTGATTCTCGAGGCTTGGGCCAACCTTGAGTTTTTTTGATTCCCAAGGCTGGGTACATTGTTATCATTCCAAGGCTTGGACCAAGCCCTAGCCCAATGGTTAGACAAGGCTTGCGCCAAGCCTCGCACAATGCTCGGCACGATTGGTCCAAGCCTGGTCCGAGGCTTGGCCCAATTGTGTATTCCTTTGCTCAGGGTAAAGACTAAAAAGTAAAATAAAAAAATAAATAAAAAAAGATTTCAAAAAATGCTTTTATTTAAATTGAACTAAAAAAGAGAAATAAGAAAGAATAATTACTAGTTTTGTTAAAATTTTTTAATATTTATGACTTAAATAAAAGCGTGGGGCGCGAGCCTGAATCACTTCAGCGCCCCACGCTTTTATTTTAAGTCAAATATTAAAAAATTTTAACAAGAACAATTAAATTATTTTTTCTTATTGTCTCTTTTTAGTTCAATTTAAATAAAAGCATTTTTTTAAAAAATCCTTTTTTTTTTTTATTTTTATTTATATTAAATTGATAATTATTGATTATATATTAAATTGATAAATAATTCATTAAAATTATTTCCATTATAGAATAATAAGATTTGTGATTCATAAAATACAAACTTCTGAATGAAAGAAATTGAATCAATTTCTTTTGCACCTGAAAATGATGACTTCATCCAAACCAGTCTTTGAAGTTCTTGTTAAAAATATGAAATCATAATAATAAATAAAATATATTTATACTTATACTAATTATGAAAAAGATATTGATTTTAATAAGAAAACAAGAAAAAAAAATTTATTTAACTTGTAGGAATAAAAATGTCCAATATAATTTATTTAAACGATTATATATACATGTAAAATAGAAAAAAATTGACGTCATTCTTTTGAATGGTTTGTTAGTCACTGACAAATTATTGAAAAAAAAAAACAAAAAAATTATAGAGGAAATATACTGCTTGGGTTTTGAATTATCATTTTAAATATTGGCCTCGTTGGCTCTGCTATTTTCAAATACACTCAAAACTCTTTTTAATAGTCACTGCGAAGTCTTATTTATATTATTACTCTACCACAAACTCTCCGAGTCGAAATTTAAGTCCGATATTGAGCCTCCTATAGTAGGAATTGGGAATTCAAAGTAGATCTATTAAATGTTAAGTTAGGTCTGACTTTGAACCCAAAAATGGTACAAATTTCCATTTTTACCAGTTCGGGGCCAAAGGCAATAAAAGTTAGAGCCTATTAGAAAATGGTATGATCTGAAGGGAGGAAGATGGATACGAAGGGATGAAAGATTGAAGCTCAGGAAAGGGATGAATGGAAAAAGAACAATCGCCACTAACTGACCTGAGAGAACCCTGCGAGAAAAGCAGATAACTTATGATGATGATCTCAGGGTTCAATGTCTGAGCTAGGTCGGCATACAGTTTACTCTAAATCGGACCTATTTAGAGCCAGGGGGATAAAAGTAGGGAATTTCAACTTGGGTCTTTATGCAAAATCTATCGTTAAAGTCTCTAGCCTACTGACTGCCTCCGACAAACCAAGGCAGATCGTTAAAACCAAATAGCAACCTTAATTTTTTCTGTTCTAAACAAAATACTGTTCAGATTTTTTTTTTTTTTTCCTATGTATATATATGTAATATATATATAGAGAGAAAGTATGATTCATGTCAAAAATTCGATGTCGAGATTTTGATGGATCTTCACGTTTTGAGGTCCCCTGAATCCAAAAAAGGTTTTCGCGACATGGTCTGCCCGTGTGGTGTGGGTGTGTGTTCAATTTAAGTGATGAAGGAATTGAGCTACGAGGTTGAAATTTTATATTTGCTGAACACCCCCGGGACTGAAAATAAGTTTTTTAATCAAAATCGGCCAAAGAGTACTAGTACTTTACTGATGACTTTTTCAGTTTTTTTGATTTTTTTAAAATTTGCTCCAACGATTTTTTTTTAAATTCAAAAATCAATTATTTTTTAGATGCTCTTTAAAATGTATATTCTCATTTTGCGATTGAAATCTTCTGAAGACCACTTTGGTTCTTGTGTTTCATAGGAAAGATAGGAAAAATGGTTGCCATGGTAACAAAATATAAATATTTTCCCATACTTATAAATTTTACATCTGAATTCAAATGTACCGTACTGTCGGGAACTAAATATATTCGGACACGAAATCTGTGTGATATATAACAACCACAAGAAGAGGAGGGCGGCGCCAGCACACATTTTTTTTTTTTTGTTTTTGTTTTTTCAAAAGATGATGAAATACTAAGGTAAAATATTGTTATCTAAAACAATAAATCGATAGTTTCGCAATAATTCTATGGAGTTTTGTTGATAATTTTGACATTTTGTTTTAATGACTATTTACTTAGTAATTTTTTTTTATCATCTAACAACCTTGCCCTTGAACGCAGTCAGAGTGAGATTTCGTTGGCTAAGACCCAGACAGCATCGGAAGGGTAACCACTAGGAATAGTCTGAAGGCCATCGCTAAACAGCGATATCATCGATTAAACAAATATTTTTATAAGAAATATCTCTTGAAAAATACACAAGATCAATAACCCTAATAACTTTGTATATAAGTGGATTGAATTTCTTGACAAAAATTCTGAGTATAGTCCTAAATTTCTCTTTGGAACCAGGGGGTTGGTTGCCTGATTGATTGAAATTAATAATTTTTTGCCCCTCAGTCTCTGAAGATCCGGATGAATACTCCCTTTCCCACCCCAAAAGAATAAATTGTAATAGAATATAAAATTTTTTGCTTTCAACTATATTTCTCTTACTATACTTTGATTTTTATTATTTGGTCGAGGGGGGTTGATTTCATCCTCTGACTTTGGCTCTGTGAATTACTATTATAACTTGATTAACAACATTTCTTCTAAATTTTCTAAATAATTTATAAACTTTTGAGCACATTTAGGGAAAATATTTTCAATTAAAAATTTTAGTTTTTTGAAGTTGTGGCTGTGATATGATATAATAGAGGGATGGAGATATCAGCCAAATTGGAATGCTCGAGGCTCAATATAACTCCCAGAAGAAGACCATAGGCGTAACTAGCGCCCCCCCCCCCCCCACCAGAAAGCTTCCTGTCCCAAGAAAAATTGAGAAAATATGGGGCTTTCCAGGCCCCCCGGAGGATAGCTGGTCTAATGCCCCCCCTCCTCCAGCGACAATGGCTGGTCCCATGGCCCACCCTAGCCAAATTCTCTAGTTACGTCCATGAAGAAGATGTTTCGGCCTGAATTTATTTGGCCATCTTCATTTATTGGAAATTTTCACATAATGTAAAGCGTACAAAAGATTGAACCATGATTTGTCAATAATAAAATTGATTTGCTTCATATAAAATTATATGGCTCCTGTGCCCAAGATCATATAATATAATTTTGTTCGCTCAGGAGCCCCCACGAGCTGCCCGAGCTGGGATTCTTTCAGTTCTCTGTATGTCTGTCTCTTGTATATTTTCAACAGGCGTCAGACCTTGCGACGGCCCGGCCTTTTCTATCCGCAAAAACACATAATAGGAGAGTATTGAGGGAAAGAGTAGTAGCCTACCTCGCATCGCGGTAATAAGGCGAAGAATATAATTTTTGATGGAGCAAATAAATTCTATTATTGCAATTGGAAGATTTTCGCTGGATAAGATGTATAGGAAAGAACTGGAGAATAAAAACCAGCAATTGATGGACCCTCTCACATCATCTTTAATTGGCAAATATTTCGACTGGCATTACGCCTAGTCATCATCAGTGCAAACAAATGATTTGGTGGAGGGCCCGTGTCAAACAATGGTTGAGGATTATTTTAAAATTTCTCGGAGAAGCAGGGGTCAGACGCAAGTGCAAACTTCGCTTGCACTTGCGTCTGACCCCTGCAAACTTCGCTTGCACTTGCGTCTGACCCCTGCTTCTCCGAGAAATTTTAAAATAATCCTCAACCATTGTTTGACACGGGCCCTCCACCAAATCATTTGTTTGCACTGATGATGACTAGGCGTAATGCCAGTCGAAATATTTGCCAATTAAAGATGATGTGAGAGGGTCCATCAATTGCTGGTTTTTATTCTCCAGTTCTTTCCTATAAATTCTATTATTGACAAATCCTGGTTCAATCACATGTGCGCTTTGCATTATGTGTATAATTTTCTGATAAACAAATTATATAAATGGCCAAATAAATTCAGGCCGAAACATCTTGTTTTTTTTTTTGTTTTTTTTTTTTTTTTTAAACATTCACACTTTTTTCTCATTCGCACTCACACTCACACACACATTCACACAGTCTTTTCGGCAACTCAGGCCATTTAAGACTTTTGACGATAACCGTTGCAATTAATATATATATTGTGGGTTCAGGCATTTCTATTTAAGCCATTTGGTATCCAAATGGCTTAAATAAAATCATCGGACTGCCTGGGCCCGAACCCGCGACGTTTGGTATAGGAGGTAGGCACGCTACCTACTACGCCAAACTCGGGGGCCATCTTAAAAATTATCATAATTTTATTAGAGTTCCTAATTTTCAAAAATTCATTAACTAAATTTTTATTCCCAATTAAAATTTGTTCCGCTTCTCTTTATTTTCTAAAAAAAAATAATATTTAGAGGAAAAATATAGAGGAAAATTCTGACAAGGTAGACAAGTTGGTTTTATCTTAAAAATATGTTCAATGAACAAAACACAAATTAAGCGCTGATTGAATTTATTCAATTTCGAATTATATCATCATCAGAGCAACTAAAACAATTAAATACATTATACAAATATAATATAAAAAATAAAGTACCAAAAACTTACTTGTATCAAAACATCATACAAAGAAACTTTGACCAATATATAAAATTTTTAAAAAAATTTAAAAAATATATTTAAATGTTAACTATCTATTGATGTTTCATGTTTATTTAAAAAATTTTTATAAAAATTCTATAAATAAATGTCATGACATCAAAAATATTTAGATAAATGTATAATGTAAATAACAGTATTATTTGCTATTTATATTACAATTTCTTAATGATGTCAGTATAACTGATTGAAGCAAGTTCGCTTTCACATTTAAAATTGATAGACTTATTAAAGTTTTTAATTATAAAAAGTGATTCTTTAAATTTTCTTTTAAAAGGTTCTTCTTCTTTGATCATTATTTTTGGATTATCAAAATCCCATTGATGTTTCGTTTCAATATAATGTTGAGATAAGGCACTGACCGGAGATAACTTGAAACATGATGATGCATGTTCACGTATTCTTACTCCAAGTTGTCGTCCAGTTTCACCAAAATAATATGCAGTCTTGGCGTTCTTTCTGCACGATTCACATTGAATTTTGTAAACTAGTCCTGATTTTTTGAATAATTCAATTTTTGATTTGTTATTAAATAATGGTAAAATTGGTTTTTCAATTCTAAAAGCCAGGTTTATTTTATTCATTTTCAAAATTTTTTTAATCATAAATGTAAGCCCTTCAACATAAGGTATTGAACCATGGAAAATAATATTTTCTTTATTACATCCATTTTGTAAATTTCTCGGATCAGAAGTTCTTTTATGAAAATATATATAAATCACATTTTCTATAAATTTCTTAGGGTATTGATTATTAATTAATTTATTTGTAAAATTAATAATATTTCCTTCCAGAAAAATTGGATCACATAATTTAACTATTCGTGTTATATAGTTAAATATAATATTTCGTTTTTGCGATAAAGAATGATGTGAATAAAAGTTCATAAGTCTTTCACTCTTCATTGGCTTTTCATATATATTAGTTAAAATTCTTCCATCAGAATTTCTTATAATAAGAAGATCAAGAAAATTGATAACTTTATTATTTTCGATTTCCAAAGTAAATTTTAAATTAGGATGGTATGAATTTAGTTCATTAAGTAATGGCATAATCTGAAGTTCATCTAAAATTATAATGCTATCATCGACATAAAACATGATTAAATATGGGTTATATTTCACTATAATGTTTTCATATATATATGTAATTAAAATATCACCTAAAACACCGCTTAAACAATTGCCCATTGGTGCTCCTTCTTTTTGAATATAAAATTCTCCTTGAAATTCGAAAATATTATTCTCCATGCATATTTTATATAAATCTAAAAAATGTTCAAGATCAATAGATGTATTATTTTTTATAACGCTCCATTTTTCTCTAATTATGTGAATTATAATTTCATGAGGAATAGATGGATAAAGATTTACAACATCCAAGGAAAAAATCTTCATATTATCAGTAATTTTAATATTTTTCAACCGTTCAACAGCTTGAAAAGAATTCTTAACATGGTGTTCACATTGAGAAATTACTTTCAATAATTGAGCTAAATGCTTACTAAGTTTACAATTTGGAGTATTGATTCCTGTAATGATAGGCCGCAAACAAAATGTCTGTTTATGGTCTTTGAAGGCACCATATATTTGTCCCGCTATTGTATTTCTACTCGTCAAATTTTTATATATGTTTTCATCTATTATTTTGCCATTATATAAAGTTTTAAGATGTCTATTAATTTTATTTTCTATTTTGAGAATAGGATTTTTAACTAAATTCTTATCAACACTTTTATATTTAGAGTTATCATCAAGTATTTCATGTATTGCTTCTTTATATTTATTAGTATCCAAAATAATTGACATGTTCGTTTTATCACTCCTCACTATGGTTATTTCAGGATGGTTACGTTTATATTTCCGAGATTGAATAATATCATTGTATATCTGGTAATCAATTTTAGAAGAGGTATTAATAACATCATACTTATTAGTCATAAAATTACTTAATAAATTAACAATCTTATTACGAATCAATTTCATGGTCTCAACTTTCTTAATCCTCTTTAAATGATATTCAACCTCAACAATTGTATCAATAATGCTATTCCTTATATTAAAATTAAAACCAAATGCAGGGCCCAAATTTAATATTCGTTGTAAATAATCTGGAATAATATGATCTGAATAATTCTTAACGAATTTATTTTTATTTTCCATATAAGATTTATATACTTTATGTGCTTCTGATTCATTTATTAGAGATTTTAATTTTTTATTCATAATTCTTCTATTATATACAAAATGCCAATGATATATCTTTTCAATTTTTCTATCAAAGTAATAAAAAGTGTCTTGATCAATAATCATTAATAGTTTTTCCCATAATCTATCAATTTCATATCTAATATAATTTAATTGAATATAAGCATTTTTAATTTCAATTCTAATAATGTTGGTATAATAAGAATTTTGGATCTTCTTAATTTTCATTTCATTAGTATAATTAATATTATTATAATTAATTGATCTTCTATTCAAGGAATTATATATATATCTTGGAACTACTTCATTATCTAAACATTTATTTAAAAAATATATTTTATTGTTTATTTTAGATGTTTTAATATATTGATCTTTAAGTTTCTTGAACAAGTTTTGTCTCTCCATATCACTGATAGTATATGATACTTATCTTATATAAGAAAATGTATATATTAGAAGGTAGACAATATACAAATATAATATAAAAAATAAAGTACCAAAAACTTACTTGTATCAACTTGGAGTAAGAATACGTGAACATGCATCATCATGTTTCAAGTTATCTCCGGTCAGTGCCTTATCTCAACATTATATTGAAACGAAACATCAATGGGATTTTGATAATCCAAAAATAATGATCAAAGAAGAAGAACCTTTTAAAAGAAAATTTAAAGAATCACTTTTTATAATTAAAAACTTTAATAAGTCTATCAATTTTAAATGTGAAAGCGAACTTGCTTCAATCAGTTATACTGACATCATTAAGAAATTGTAATATAAATAGCAAATAATACTGTTATTTACATTATACATTTATCTAAATATTTTTGATGTCATGACATTTATTTATAGAATTTTTATAAAAATTTTTTAAATAAACATGAAACATCAATAGATAGTTAACATTTAAATATATTTTTTAAATTTTTTTAAAAATTTTATATATTGGTCAAAGTTTCTTTGTATGATGTTTTGATACAAGTAAGTTTTTGGTACTTTATTTTTTATATTATATTTGTATAATGTATTTAATTGTTTTAGTTGCTCTGATGATGATATAATTCGAAATTGAATAAATTCAATCAGCGCTTAATTTGTGTTTTGTTCATTGAACATATTTTTAAGATAAAACCAACTTGTCTACCTTGTCAGAATTTTCCTCTATATTTTTCCTCTAAATATTAAATAAAATCATCGGACTGCCTGGGGACTGAACCCGCGACGTTCGATATAGATGGCAGGCACGCTACCAACTAGACCAAGCCCGTAGGCACACTAGTGTTTAATTTGTATATTCTAAAAAAAAAACCTTCATGTGTAGATTGTTTTCTCTTACCACATCAGTTACGCCTCTATTAATCGTTGAGAGTTATTTTTTTTAAGCAACTAATTTAAGTATTTAATTTATATCATTATTTCTCTATCTTATAAGAATAATCTTCTTAAAATATAAGGATATTATGATATAAATCTTATTCGTATTTTATTTCCTTGGCGTTTTTGACGAAAGATTATATTAGTTCCATTTCTTTAGAGAGAGGGTGAATTTTTTTTTTTCATATTTTTGGTCACGCTGTCGAACACTCATGATATGGCTTATAATGAAAATATTAAAAAATAATGCAACGGTGGCCACGTTCATTTTTTGAAGTAATTGGGTGGAAAGTGAACACTTAAGAGGGGCGTATATCAGAACAGGGAATATACATATTTCGTATTTGCTCTCAAAGAAATATCCTTCGACGCTTGAGAGAGCTCTTTCTTAAATTTGATATTAGTATATGTCGTAGAAAATTAAAGAGAAATGATGTATTTAGAAGGGGAATTTTGGAGTAAAAATTAGAGGGTCGTCTCCCCCCCCTTTCAAAGAAGTCAAAATTATGCTTGACTATGATTAAGTTAAAAGATCCGATGACATTTTGAGTTGAAATAGAAAATTTCTCCACTGTGGGGTCAAAATCATATAAAAAAAACAAACATTAAAAAATCCACTAATAATCACATACAGCAGGGGTCCGCGAAGTGGTTGCTGGGGTCCACGAAAAAATTCTAGTTAAAAAATTATTTGTTGTTTTTCCTTATTTATTATTTAATTTATAAAACTTAAGCAATCATTTGGAAAATTGCTCGCTCTGGCTGGTATTCGGGTCTTTTCATAAACTAGTCCGCGCCTCAGAGTATGGAAAACGCTGATGTATAATATACTGGAAGGCAGATGCATCAATAAAAATATAAGCAACTGGATGCTCACAGAATACCGAGACGTTTCGGTTCAAATTTATTGTCCTGTCCCTTCATCAGTCGTTGATTCATAAACTGAGTTGGTTAAAGTTAGCCGAGGGCGATACATTTTCTTGTACTGCCCTTTGTGCAAATAATAGCGATGAATAGGTCTACACATTTATTTATTAGTATGATTTGATCATACTCGCACTAATAAAGGGGGGGGGGGGCTTTATAAATTTCCTAAAGATTATTTAATCATTTATTATTCCTCTCTTATAGTTTTTTTTTAAATAATTAATTTATCAACATTTCAAATTATATTATTTTTTATAGGTATCCCCATTCAATATTTAGATCTAATATATTTCATACAATACACGACTAAAAAAACTAAATAATCCTATAGCCCTTCGAAGGTAAGGGATATTGATAAGTGTCATTCAATTCTAACACGAAAAAATGTATTAATTAGGAATTTCTATAACACTAATGGTCCTATAGCCCATTTGTGTGTGAGATTATAGAAATTGCCAATTAATACCTTTTTTTCGTGTTTGATTGAATGATACTTATTAATATCTTGGACAAGTTACAGCTTGTCGAAGATGGCAAGAGTCCACCTGTCTTGGGGTTATAGAGCATTTAGTAGTGAGTTGGTGGCCGATGAGAGAGGTCGAACCCACGTTGGATTCTCTCTCATGGGCTTTATACATTTAGTGTTGTGAGTGCCATTGAAGGGTGCAGCTGGGCGTCCCTTGGCCCCCCGACAAAAAAGTCAATTTCTCTCAAACTACGAGCCCGATTTAGGTAAATCCCTTCCCAATTATATTATAGGATTATATTTTAATAATTTATAATATAATTTAAGAATATTTTTACTTTTGATCGAGAAATTAGCAATTCGTTTTAAGATTTTAAGGGGAAATCAAAGCAATGTTGTTCTTATAACTTATTTATTTGAAAATTCCAATAATACACACTTGACATAAATAAATTGTATATTATCGACAAGTAATATAGGCATTAAATTCAATGTGTTCCGACGTTTCGGGTGCTCGAGACTCCCTTCCACAGGGCAGTCATGTTATTTTTTTTAAATAAATTAAGCAAAAGGTGAATATTTAAATCTGTGAGCGCCTCATTGTGCAGTGAGTCGATATGAACATTTACATGGGCTTAGAGTAATCAAAATTTTATTTGAATATAGAAGGAGACGGGGAATAAAAATCTGGTGTGACTGGTTGCACAGCACACAACTTTCTCTTACCTTCGGTAATCAAAAGTTGTGTTCTGGGCTTGTCACACCAGATTTTTTTGTGTCGAGATATATTTAATTTCCGACAGTACAGTACATTTTAATTCAAGATTTAAAATTTATAAACATTGGAGAATATTTATATTTTGTTACCATGGCAGGCAAGCATTTCTTCTATCTCTCCTATGAAGTATAAGAGAAGAGTGTGATCTTCAGAAAATTTCAATGAGAATAACAAGTATACATTTTAACGAGCCTCTAAAAAGCGAATTTTGAGAAAATCGAAAAAAACTGAAAAAGTTCATCATTAAAGTACTAGTACTCTTTGGCCAATTTTGTTTACCCAGTAAAAGCTTATTTTCGAGGTCCAAGGGGATGCCTAACTTAAATATAAAATTTCAACCTCTAGCTCAATTCCCTCATGCTTTAAATTGAACACAGATAGACACACACACAGCCAGCAGACAGACAGACCGACCATGTCATAAAAACCACTTTTTTAGATTCAGGGGGCCACAAAACGTGTATATCCATCAAATTCTCGACATCGAATTTCTGACATGAATCCAATACTTTCTCTCTCTATATATTAATATATTAGAGGTAATAGAAAGTAAATATTTATGTGAAAGTGTCCATTATATGCTGGTTTTATGCCTCGTCTCCTTCTATATGTACAGCGAGAAATTCTAATCGTAATTTTATTTGAATTTTTTTATTTTTACTTATGCTTGATTTCATTTTACTTTCTCTTACCCTATATATGAAATATATAGAGAGAAAGTATTCGATTCATGTCAAAAATTCGATGTCGAGATTTTTTTTACTTTCTCTTACCTATGTATATATGTAATATATATATAGAGAGAAAGTTTTGAATTCATGTCAAAAATTCGATGTCGAGATTTTGATGGATCTTCACGTTTTGAGGTCCCCTGAATCCAAAAAAGTGGTTTTCGCGACATGGTCTGTCTGTCTGTGTGTCTGTGTGTGTGTGTGTCTGTGAACAAAATATCTCAAGAACGGAAAGAGCTAGAAGGTTGAAATTTTATATTTAAGTTGGGCACCCTCATGGGACGTGACATGAAGCTTTTGAACAAAATCGACCAAAGAGTAATAGTACTTTACTGATGCACTTTTTTAGTTTTTTTCGATTTTCTCAAAATTTGCTCCAACGATTTTTTTTTAAATTCAAAAATCAATTATTTTTTAAATGCTCTTTAAAATGTATATTCTCATTTTGTGATTGAAATCTTCTGAAGGCCACTTTACTCTTGTACTCCATAGAAAAGATAGGAGAAATGGTTGCCATGGTAACAACATATAAATATTTTGCCATACTTATAAATTTTACATCTTGAAAATCGAATGTACCCTACTGTCGGAAACTAAATACATGTCGACACAAAAAATCTGGTGAGACAAGCACAGTACACAGCTTTCGATTACCGAAGGTAAGAGAAAGTTGTGTGCTGTGCGCCAGTCACACCAGATTTTTTTCTCTGAATATGAACAATTTTTATTGAAAACTTGTGATTCACACGTAGAAAATAAAATCCAATAAAGATCTATCTCCCTTCCTTATTTTATAAACTGAGGCTTCTAAGCGGGACTTTAATAAATTTATTTTATTTATTTTAAACTTGGGATCATCAAGCTGTTCTCCAACTTTGTCCCTCACTGTGTACGTAATGTTGTGGTGATTTTTTATTCAAGATTCTTCTTTTTTTGACGGTTATAAAAGCAACATTAAGTAAAAGGTGTAGCCTAGCTATTTGATAGAAGTAATATATAGTAATATTATAATTAGTGTAATTATTGCATTCAAATCTTGTTCTTTGAGTCAGAGGTTAGCTTTAGCTTCCCTTCCCTTTTTAATATTTTTTTTTTGTTTATTTTTTAGAAATCGACGAATCGTCTTCGAGATTTAACATCATGCAGAGCATCCGCCATCAGTCATCGCCTTCACGTCAACCAGCCAGTCACCTCAGCAGAATCCACGAGTGTAGCAGCTACAATTAAAGTCTGTATGAACATGTACGTGGGCGTAGAGTAAGCAGCTTAGGATTTTCAAAATTTTATTTGAATTTTCTTATTTCGGCCTAAATATAGAATATTTTCACATAGGTGCATGGATAGGATGTTATTAATGCAATTCTCCCATTTCAGAGTCCCTTTTAGATAGTTAATAATTTAAATTAAAGAATGTTTAAATGAAAAATTAATTTTTTATTAATTCATTTCATTTTTTTTATTTTTTAAAATTACTTTAAGACTAATTGTTAAATTTCTTTCTAAATTCATTTAATATCATAAATTTAACATTTTGATCTATTAAAGAATAGGTTTTTATATTTCAGTACCCAAATGCAGGTTTCGTTTCTCAAGGTAAAGGGATGGATGAATGTTCAATGTGCAAAAGGTATATGATTATTGGTAAATGGGCAAAAGATATAGGATTATTGGTATTATGTGAATGCACAGTACTCATTCATCCCTTTACCCTACGGGG